>CM049376.1:0-7500 GCA_026937815.1 Etheostoma perlongum
TATGTCTATAAGCTATAGTTCTATATGCTGTATGTCTATGTGCTGTATTTCTATATGCTGTATGTCTATATGCTGTATGTCTATAAGCTGTAGTTCTATATGATGTGTTTCTATAAGCTGTAGTTCTATATGCTGTATGTCTATATGCTGTAGTTCTATAAGCTGTAGTTCTATATGCTGTAGTTCTATATGCTGTATTTCTATATGCTGTCAGTCTATATGCTGTATGTCTATATGCTGTAGTTCTATATGCTGTATGTCTATAAGCTGTAGTTCTATATGCTGTATGTCTATATGCTGTATGTCTATATGCTGTAGGTGTTGCGCTGTAGTTCTATATGCTGTATTTCTATGCGCTGTAGTTCTATATGCTGTATGTCTATATGCTGTATGTCTATAAGCTGTAGTTCTATATGATGTGTTTCTATATGCTGTATGTCTATATGCTGTAGGTCTTGTGCTGTAGTTCTATATGCTGTATTTCTATGCGCTGTAGTTCTATATGCTGTATGTCTATATGCTGTAGTTCTATATGCTGTAGTTCTATATGCTGCAGTTCCATATGCTGCAGGTCTATATGCTGCAGGTCTATATGCTGTAGTTCTATATGCTGCAGGTCTATATGCTGTAGCTCTATATGCTGCAGGTCTATATGCTGCAGTTCCATATGCTGCAGGTCTATATGCTGCAGGTCTATATGCTGTAGTTCTATATGCTGCAGGTCTATATGCCGCAGGTCTATATGCCGTAGTTCTATATGCTGTAGTTCTATATGCTGCAGGTCTATATGCTGCAGGTTTATATGCTGTAGTTCTATATGCTGCAGGTCTATATGCTGTAGCTCTATATGCTGTAGTTCTATATGCCCGGTCTCCCTTGGAAAACATATTTCAATCTCAAAGGACTTCCTGGTTTAATAAAGGTTAAATAAAATAAAAAAAACAAAAAAAACAACAGTCACAGGACAACAACACGGGGACGGAGACGCCACACACACACACGGTTGCTTAGCAACACGGGGACGGAGACGCCACACACACACATGGTTGCTTAGCAACACGGGGACGGAGACGCCACACACACACACGGTTGCTTAGCAACACGGACACAGACGGCGACTCCTCCAGGTGAGTTACCTGCGGCAGGGGTTTTAAGGCGGGGTCGGGGGGGAGGGGCTTAGTGGGAGGAGCAGGTCTGTCAGGGACCTGATAGGAGAGAAAACAGGAAGCAGAGTGACACATGCACGGGACAGGAGACGACCAGAGGTCAGAGGTCAGCAGGCGTGTTAATGGGAGACAACATCTGCAGCTGCTACGCCACTTCTTGTTCTTTCACAATAAAGGCACGCTGCAACATGGTTACCTCTTTGTGCGGGGGGGTCAGTGGGATGTCCGTGGGGGGGTTCAGGTGGTACCTCAGGGGTCGGACCTGCTCCCCGTTCCTGCCGTCCACTCGCTCCGTCACCGGCGTCCTGACCACAAAGAAAAACGTCTTTGACCTGCGAGACATCATGACGTCATGACATCATGACATGATGTCATGTTGTCATGACATCATGACCCGGCGTAAACATACACGCCAACTTCCCTTCGCCAAGTGCCGTGTTATCTGGACGCATTTTGAGTTATCCACATGTATGTCTACGCTGCATACAGTGGGACACACACACACACACACACACACACACACACACACACACACACACACGCGCACACACACACACACACACACACACACACATCCATTTTTTAAATCTGAGTTTGTTAGATTTTGACATCTATTCGTCACACACAGTTTTATTGTGTAGTAGTAGTTTGCTGAGGCTTTTATTGTGTAGTAGTAGACCGCTGAGGCTTTTATTGTGTAGTAGTAGTTTGCTGAGGCTTTTATTGTGTAGTAGTAGACCGCTGAGGCTTTTATTGTGTAGTAGTAGACCGCTGAGGCTTTTATTGTGTAGTAGTAGTCAGCTGAGGCTTTTATTGTGTAGTCGTAGATCGCTGAGGCTTTTATTGTGTAGTAGTAGTCTCCTGAGGCTTTTATTGTGTAGTAGTAGTCAGCTGAGGCTTTTATTGTGTAGTAGTAGACTGCTGAGGCTTTTATTGTGTAGTAGTAGACTGCTGAGGCTTTTATTGTGTAGTAGTAGACCGCTGAGGCTTTTATTGTGTAGTAGTAGTTTGCTGAGGCTTTTATTGTGTAGTAGTAGACCGCTGAGGCTTTTATTGTGTAGTAGTAGTTTGTTGAGGCTTTTATTGTGTAGTAGTAGATCGCTGAGGCTTTTATTGTGTAGTAGTAGATCGCTGAGGCTTTTATTGTGTAGTAGAAGTCAGCTGAGGCTTTTATTGTGTAGTAGAAGTCAGCTGAGGCTTTTATTGTGTTATATGTGTGTGTATATATTATTTTACAGTCTATGGGTTTTCACATCCACAAACTAAACCAACAACCAGACTTAAAGCTGCACCTCTGTAAGCTTAGAGGACTCCATTACCCAGAATCCTCAGTCAGCTATCCAGTGCTTGATCTGAGACTTCCACCCAGATTGGTCCCATAAAACGGATGAGTGCAGCTTTAAGACGTTAGAGGAGCGTCAGCGAGGTGAAGAGTTAACCTCCTGTTGTCTTTTATAGTCGAGTTCCTTATTGTATTCACTGACTTTTGGGTGTTTTATTCAAGCTTGTTTCTACCTGATGCTGAACATCTGTCCTGTAGGGTTACATTACAGCTTGTTTCTCCGTGATGCTGAACATCTGTCCTGTAGGGTAACATTACAGCTTGTTTCTCCCTGATGCTGAACATCTGTCCTGTAGGGTAACATTACAGCTTGTTTCTCCCTGATGCTGAACATCTGTCCTGTAGGGTAACATTACAGCTTGTTTCTACCTGATGCTGAACATCTGTCCTGTAGGGTAACATTACAGCTTGTTTCTCCCTGATGCTGAACATCTGTCCTGTAGGGTAACATTACAGCTTGTTTCTCCTTGATGCTGAACATCTGTCCTGTAGGGTAACATTACATGCTGAACATCTTGTTTCTACCTGATGCTGAACATCTGTCCTGTAACATCTGTCCTAACATTACAGCTTGTTTCTCCCTGATGCTGAACATCTGTCCTGTAGGGTAACATTACAGCTTGTTTCTCCCTGATGCTGAACATCTGTCCTGTAGGGTAACATTACAGCTTGTTTCTCCCTGATGCTGAACATCTGTCCTGTAGGGTAACATTACAGCTTGTTTCTACCTGATGCTGAACATCTGTCCTGTAGGGTAACATTACAGCTTGTTTCCTGATGCTACCTGATGCTGAACATCTGTCCTGTTGTTTCTACCTGGGTTACATTACAGCTTGTTTCTACCTGATGCTGAACATCTGTCCTGTAGAGTTACATTACAGCTTGTTTCTATCTGATGCTGAACATCTGTCCTGTAGGGTAACATTACAGCTTGTTTCTCCCTGATGCTGAACATCTGTCCTGTAGGGTAACATTAAGCTTGTTTCTCCCTGATGCTGAACATCTGTCCTTGTTTCTCCCTGATGTTGAACATCTGTCCTGTAGAGTTACATTACAGCTTGTTTCTACCTGATGCTGAACATCTGTCCTGTAGGGTAACATTACAGCTTGTTTCTCCCTGATGCTGAACATCTGTCCTGTAGGGTAACATTACAGCTTGTTTCTCCCTGATGCTGAACATCTGTCCTGTAGGGTAACATTACAGCTTGTTTCTCCCTGATGCTGAACATCTGTCCTGTAGGGCTGAACATTACTGTAGGGTAACATTACACTTGTTTCTCCCTGATGCTGAACATCTGTCCTGTAGGGTAACATTACAGCTTGTTTCTACCTGATGCTGAACATCTGTCCTGTAGGGTAACATTACAGCTTGTTTCTACCTGATGCTGAACATCTGGACAACACAGGGTTAAAGTCACCGCGCTGACTCTACAGTCTACAGAGCACAACAGGAAGTACCTGGAGAAGTGGGCGGGGTCAAACTCCAAACCCAACATCTCACAGTGAGTCACACTGCATCATGGGTAAGAAAACAAACAGAATCAGACTCAACACATTTAGTATTTCACTATAAAATATGTTCATAACCACATAATGTAGTTTTCAGCATCTTTTCAACTTTATACCTCGTAGTCATTTTACTTCTAATATACACACACACATATATATATATATATATATATATATATATATATATGTATATGTGTACGTATGTATATTCATTCTGTAGTGACGAGTCACACACACAAACTGACACAGCCCCCCCCCCCTGTTACCGGGACTTGGGCAGCGGGTTTCGGGTCCCGGTCCCGGGCAGAGGAAGCTCTGGCGGAAGCGAGGGAAGCGCAGAGCGAGGAAGAGGAGCACCACCGGCAGCACGAAGAGGAAGATGACGAGCAGCGCCACTCGGACCGGGTCAGAACCTGAACACAGAGCGGGGGGAAGGGGGGTTAGAGTCCAGAGTCAGAGTCAGAACCTGAACACGGGTCAGAACCTGAACACAGAGCGGGGGGAAGGGGGAGGTTAGAGTCCAGAGAGTCAGACCGGGTCAGAACCTGAACACAGAGCGGGGGGAAGGGGAGGTTAGAGTCCAGAGAGTCAGACCGGGTCAGAACCTGAACACAGAGCGGGGGGAAGGGGAGGTTAGAGTCCAGAGTCAGACCGGGTCAGAACCTGAACACAGAGCGGGGGGGGGGGAGGTTAGAGTCCAGAGAGTCAGACCGGTCAGAACCTGAACACAGTTAGAGTCCAGAGAGTCAGAGTCCAGAGAGTCCAGAGAATCCAGAGAGTCAGAGTCCAGAGAGTCAGAGTCCAGAGAGTCCAGAGTCAGAATCAGACAGTCAGAGAGTCCAGAGAGTCAGAATCAGACAGTCAGAGAGTCCAGAGAGTCAGAGTCCACAGAGTCAGAGTCAGAAAGTCCAGAGAGTCAGAATCAGACAGTCAGAGAGTCCAGAGTCCACAGAGTCAGAGTCAGAAAGTCCAGAGAGTCAGAATCAGACAGTCAGAGAGTCCAGAGTCCACAGAGTCAGAGTCAAAAAGTCCAGAGAGTCAGAATCAGACAGTCAGAGAGTCCAGAGTCCACAGAGTCAGAGTCAAAAAGTCCAGAGAGTCAGAATCAGACAGTCAGAGAGTCCAGAGAGTCAGAGTCCAAAGAGTCAGTCCAGACAGTCAGAGTCCAGAGAGTCAGAGTCCAGAGAGTCCAGAGAGTCAGTCCAGACAGTCAGAGTCCAGAGAGTCAGAATCAGACAGTCAGAGTCCAGAGAGTCAGAATCAGACAGTCAGAGTCCAGAGTCAGAGTCAGAGAGTCAGAGAGTCCAGAGAGTCAGAGTCAGAGAGTCAGAGAGTCCAGAGAGTCAGTCCAGAGAGTCAGAGAGTCAGAGTCAGAGAGGTGATTCACCCTGTCAGCTACCTCCAGCAATCAATCAATCAATTGTTAAAAACAATCCATAAAATACAGCCTGACACATAAATAAATAGAATAAAAACAACAACAAGAGACTACATATAAATAAACATAAATAAATAGAATATTAGAAGAAAGATAAAGACGAAGACTGTTTTCAGTTGTTATCCTCGAACCGTTCACGCCATTCCCTTGTTAGTGTCCCCCCCCCAGCTAGACACCATAGGGACCTGATTATAAAGGTAGGCTACCTCCAGCAGCTCTGGCCGGTCCGCTGTCCACGCTGCCTCCGTGACCCGAGTACCTGCAGTGCGGAGGAGCCCAGCCCACCTCGCAGTGACAGTTCTTATTACTGTTACACACCTGGAACACAGACACACAGCTCTCACCTCCACTGTAGACACCTCTAGGATAAATAGGTGAATTGGAATAAACTCTTAATTCACCCATTTACATGTGGAGATATGCTGCTCTATACACGCTAAAAGTAGTGATTATTTACATGGAGTCTGGTGGAGATATGCTGCTCTATACACGCTAAAAGTAGTGATTATTTACATGGAGTCTGGTGGAGATATGCTGCTCTATACATGCTAAAAGTAGTGATTATTTACATGGAGTCTGGTGGAGATATGCTGCTCTATACATGCTAAAAGTAGTGATTATTTACATGGAGTCTGGTGGAGATATGCTGCTCTATACATGCTAAAAGTAGTGATTATTTACATGGAGTCTGGTGGAGATATGCTGCTCTATACACACTAAAAGTAGTGATTATTTACATGGAGTCTGGTGGAGATATGCTGCTCTATACACGCTAAAAGTAGTGATTATTTACATGGAGTCTGGTGGGTTTGGTGATGGTGATTTCTGTTTCATGTTAAACTAAAAGGATCTTCCTCTTTAACTAAAAGGTCTATCTCTGTAGGGATCCATCCCATAATGATGTCACACACTTAGAATAATAATCTGAGTCTGTCAGCAGCAACAACAGAACGTTTAGTGGAAGCAAAGGTGAACATTTACAACATTAACATTACTTTGCAGCTTGTTTCATTTTGCTCAATATTGCCCCAGTTTCCAAGATAGTTGTTCCCACAGAAACATGGAAAGTAGTGTTCAGGTTGCAAGAAAAAAGTTATATTATTTTCACTCTGTTATTTTACACATTACGCACACAAACGGGCCCCGAACCCGCACCCAGGAACAGGACCTCTACACATGGACTACATGTGTACTACCAGCGAGCCAAACCTCTCACGTGGTCCACTCACCCCGTGGCCGTTACACTTCCTGCGACACTCATCCAACCCGAACACCGACACGTCCTGACACTTCTGGTTCAAACATGCCTGGAAACACAAAAACACTTTCAAAGAGACCTTCAGCTTTACCGTTCCACAACGAAACACACAGGGCTGCTGGTCCTGGTCTGACCTTGCCGGGGCTGCAGGCGGTGCCCTGGGCCACGGTGGCGGGGTCCGACACGTCGTCTCCCAGGTGGAAGAAGGTGCCTCTGCAGACCAGGTCGCTGTGGTTGAAGCGGACCGTGGTGGTGAGGATCTCGGCGTTGGTGCCCAGCAGGGGGCGCTCCCTCCCGCCCTGACACTGGATCCTGCCGCAGTGGACGTCCCTGCAACGCAACAGGAAGTGAAGTCAGCGGAGGTTTTCAAAGGACAACAGGGCAGACCAGGGCTGGAGTACTTTCTGTTGTCTTGGAATCGTCTTGGATTTCGTTGGAATTTGGACTCGGACTTGTCTTGGACTCAGTCATAGGACTCGCCAAATATTCTAGTTGGTCTTGACCGAGTCCAGCACAATATGCTTTTGTTCTAAAGTAACTTCCTCCTTCAAAACAAAGCTGTTGATCTTTGGACTCGGTCTTTACTCGGACTTGAACGTCTTTGGACTCGGTCTTGAATGTTTTTGGACTCGGACTTGAACGTCTTTGGACTCGGTCTTGACTTGGACTTGAACGTCTTTGGGGGGCGCTCCATCCCGCCCTGACACTGGATCCTGCCGCAGTGGACGTTGAAGTGAAGTCAGCAGAGGTTTTCAAAGGACAACAGGGCAGACCAGGGCTGGAGTAC
>CM049376.1:12500-17500 GCA_026937815.1 Etheostoma perlongum
CTTGCCCTTCCGGGTAAAAATTGATTTTTTTTTGTTCTTTTCCGATGTTTTTGTAATTTTTTCTGATTTATTTGTCACTTTTTCAGCTTTTGGTGCTTTTGTACAAACCTGAGCTGGTTTAATAACAGATTTTAACTTCATAGTCAACAAACCTCAGTTTGGTTGAAAGAAATAATATTTCTGCTATAAAACCCTCCGAGGCTTTTATTTTGTTAACCCTACATGACGAGCTGGGCGTTGTCATGGCGAAGGCGCGGCAGCAGCTCCCGGGTCCTCCAGTCCAGGAAGTTGTTGAGCGTGTCCGTGGGACTCTTCTCCACCGGGACCTTATCGCGGTCGCTCCAGATCTCCAGACCGGTCAAGGCCACGCGGACGTTCAGAGGACGATAGAACTGAAGACAGAAGAGACAGAGAGACAGTTAGTCTCCAGCCAAATGTCCCTGAAGAGACACTTCAGTTAGTCTCCAGGCAAATGTCCCTGGAGAGACACTTCAGTTAGTCTCCAGCCAAATGTCCCTGGAGAGACAGTTAGTCTGCAGCCAAATGTCCCTGAAGAGACACTTCAGTTAGTCTCCAGGCAAATGTCCCTGAAGAGACACTTCAGTTAGTCTCCAGCCAAATGTCCCTGAAGAGACAGAGAGACAGTTAGTCTCCAGCCAAATGTCCCTGAAGAGACAGAGAGACAGTTAGTCTCCAGCCAAATGTCCCTGAAGAGACACTTCAGTTAGTCTCCAGCCAAATGTCCCTGAAGAGACACTTCAGTTAGTCTCCAGCCAAATGTCCCTGAAGAGACGCTTTCAGTTAGTCTCCAGCCAAATGTCCCTGAAGAGACGCTTTCAGTTAGTCTGCAGCCAAATGTCCCTGAAGAGACACTTCAGTTAGTCTCCAGCCAAATGTCCCTGAAGAGACACTTCAGTTAGTCTGCAGCCAAATGTCCCTGAAGAGACAGAGAGACAGTTAGTCTCCAGCCAAATGTCCCTGAAGAGACACTTTCAGTTAGTCTCCAGCCAACTTCAGTTAGTCTGCAGCCAAATGTCCCTGAAGAGACAGAGAGACAGTTAGTCTCCAGCCAAATGTCCCTGAAGAGACACTTTCAGTTAGTCTCCAGCCAAATGTCCCTGAAGAGACATTCAGTTAGTCTGCAGCCAAATGTCCCTGAAGAGACAGAGAGACAGTTAGTCTCCAGCCAAATGTCCCTGAAGAGACACTTTCAGTTAGTCTCCAGCCAAATGTCCCTGAAGAGACACTTCAGTTAGTCTCCAGCCAAATGTCCCTGAAGAGACACATTCAGTTAGTCTGCAGCCAAATGTCCCTGAAGAGACACTTCAGTTAGTCTCCAGCCAAATGTCCCTGAAGAGACACTTTCAGTTAGTCTCCAGCCAAATGTCCCTGAAGAGACACTTTCAGTTAGTCTGCAGCCAAATGTCCCTGAAGAGACGCTTTCAGTTAGTCTCCAGCCAAATGTCCCTGAAGAGACACTTTCAGTTAGTCTCCAGCCAAATGTCCCTGAAGAGACGCTTTCAGTTAGTCTCCAGCCAAATGTCCCTGAAGAGACACTTCAGTTAGTCTCCAGCCAAATGTCCCTGAAGAGACACATTCAGTTAGTCTGCAGCCAAATGTCCCTGAAGAGACGCTTTCAGTTAGTCTCCAGCCAAATGTCCCTGAAGAGACACTTCAGTTAGTCTCCAGCCAAATGTCCCTGAAAAGACGCTTTCAGTTAGTCTCCAGCCAAATGTCCCTGAAGAGACACTTTCAGTTAGTCTGCAGCCAAATGTCCCTGAAGAGACACTTCAGTTAGTCTGCAGCCAAATGTCCCTGAAGAGACAGAGAGACAGTTAGTCTCCAGCCAAATGTCCCTGAAGAGACACTTTCAGTTAGTCTCCAGCCAAATGTCCCTGAAGAGACGCTTTCAGTTAGTCTGCAGCCAAATGTCCCTGAAGAGACAGAGAGACAGTTAGTCTCCAGCCAAATGTCCCTGAAGAGACGCTTTCAGTTAGTCTCCAGCCAAATGTCCCTGAAGAGACACTTCAGTTAGTCTCCAGCCAAATGTCCCTGAAGAGACACTTCAGTTAGTCTCCAGCCAAATGTCCCTGAAGAGACGCTTTCAGTTAGTCTGCAGCCAAATGTCCCTGAAGAGACACTTCAGTTAGTCTGCAGCCAAATGTCCCTGAAGAGACAGAGAGACAGTTAGTCTCCAGCCAAATGTCCCTGAAGAGACACTTTCACGTCTCCAGCCAAATGTCCCTGAAGATGACGCTTTCAGTTAGTCTCAAATGTCCCTGAAGAGACACTTCAGTTAGTCTGCAGCCAAATGTCCCTGAAGAGACAGATGACAGTTAGTCTCCAGCCAAATGTCCCTGAAGAGACACTTCAGTTAGTCTCCAGCCAAATGTCCCTGAACAGATTATCTTTCTTTAGTCTCCAGCCAAATGTCCCTGGAGACACTTCAGTTAGTCTGCAGCCAAATGTCCCTGAAGAGACAGAAACAGTTAGTCTCCAAAATGTCCCTGAAGAGACACCAGGCAGTTAGTCTCAGCCAAATGTCCCTGAAGAGCTTTCAGTTAGTCTCCAGCCAAATGTCCCTGAATGAATGCTTTCAGTTAGTCTCCAGCCAAATGTCCCTGAAGAGACACTTCAGTTAGTCTCCAGCCAAATGTCCCTGAAAAGACACTTTCAGTTAGTCTCCAGCCAAATGTCCCTGAAGAGACACTTCAGTTAGTCTCCAGCCAAATGTCCCTGAAGAGGCAGTTTTCAGTTAGTCTCAGCCAAATGTCCCTGAAGAGACACTTCAGTTAGTCTGCAGCCAAATGTCCCTGAAGAGACAGAGAGACAGTTAGTCTCCAGCCAAATGTCCCTGAAGAGACACTTTCAGTTAGTCTCCAGCCAAATGTCCCTGAAGAGACACTTTCAGTTAGTCTCCAGCCAAATGTCCCTGAAGAGACACTTCAGTTAGTCTCCAGCCAAATGTCCCTGAAAAGACGCTTTCAGTTAGTCTCCAGCCAATGTCCCTGAAGAGACACTTTCAGTTAGTCTCCAGCCAAATGTCCCTGAAGAGTCTCTATGTCTCTATGTCTCATGTGGTTGTCAAGTCTCTACGTTGTCTCAACATGTCTCTAAGTCTCAACATGTCTCTAAGTCTCATGACGTTGTCTCACGTCATGACGTTGTCTCATGACGGACAACATGAGGTCTCTACGTTGTGTCTACGTTGTCTCTATGTCTCTAGGTCAACGTCTGAGGACAACATCACCCAGTCCACCTGGTTGGCCACGTCCAGCATGCGGTAGATGATCGTCTTGTTGTTCTTCTGGTAGTTCAGAAACTGAGGAGACACATGGAAAAGTTAAAATAGTGACTCAGTTAGCAGGAGTTACAGATTATCTGTCTTTTATTTTGAAATGTACTGCTGGAGTTACAGACTGTCTATTATTATAAAAAAAAAAGATTTCAAAATAAAAGCCAGGCAGTCTGTAACTCCAGCAGTTCAATGAATGAATGAATGAATGAATGAATGAATGAATGAATGAATGAATGAATGAGTAGTAAAGACCCCCTGACCTCCTGGTGATCGGCCACCAGAACCAGCTCGATGTACTTGGTCTCCGACAGGATGTCTCTCCTCCTCTGCAGAAGGGACAAAGAGGACGGACGTCACGCAACATGTCACCACAGACTAAACTGCTGAATCACTGCTAGAAAAAAGCAACCGACAACATGAGGACAACATGAGGACAACATGAGGACAACATGAGGACAACATGAGGGACAACATGAAGACAACATGAGGACAACATGACAACATGAGGACAACATGGGGACAACATGAGGACAACATGGGGACAACATGAGGACAACATGATGAGGACAACATGAGGACAACATGAGGGCAACATGAAGACAACATGAAGACAACATGGGGACAACATGAGGACAACATGAAGACAACATGAGGACAACATGAGGACAACATGAGGACAACATGGGGACAACATGAGGACAACATGGGGACAACATGAGGACAACATGGGGACAACATGAGGGCAACATGAAGACAACATGAGGGCAACATGGGGACAACATGAGGACAACATGAGGACAACATGGGGACAACATGAGGACAACATGAAGACAACATGGGGACAACATGGGGACAACATGAAGACAACATGGGGACAACATGAGGACAACATGAAGACAACATGAGGACAACATGAGGACAACATGAAGACAACATGGGGACAACATGGGGACAACATGAGGACAACATGAAGACAACATGAGGACAACATGAAACAACATGAGGACAACATGAGGACAAGGACAAACCCCGGGACACAGAGACAGGAAGTTCTCTCTAAGCCGCCTCACCCTGTGTGTGTGTGTGGAGCTGTGGATGGGGGGCACGGCGGTGTGAGAGACACCACAGCCGCCGGCGCCCTCCAGAGGCCCGGTGGAGAACAGCAGGTGCACCCCTCTGTCTCCGTCTCCTCCCCCACTGCCGTCTCCCCCCCCGTCCTGCTGCTGGGGGGGGTCGTCCTCCTCAGGCTGCAGCTCGAAGCTCAGGGTGGAGTTGATGGCGATGATGCCGCTGGCGGAGGAAACACAGGAAGGAACAGTCACTTATTATTATTATTATTATCATTATTATTATCATTGTTATTGTTATCATCATTATTAATATTATTATTATCATCATTATTAATATTATTATTATTATCTGAGAGGACCAATCAGTGAGGGGATCTTCCTTTGTCCACATGAAAGACAACTTAGTGTCTGATGGAAACAACAACAACAACAACAACAACAACAACAACAACAACTGCAATGTAACGTCAAGTCAGCGTCCACTAAAGGTTCTGTGTGTGTGTGTGTGTGTGTGAGTACTCTGTGTGTGTGTGTGTGTGTGTGTGTGTGTGTGTGTGTGTGTGTGTGTGTGTGTGTGTGTGTACTGTGTGTGCGTTCATACAGTGTGTGTGTGTACTGTGTGTGTACTGTGT
>CM049376.1:22500-32500 GCA_026937815.1 Etheostoma perlongum
AGATATGCTCCATTTGATTTTTGATTAGAGAAATTATCTGATGTGGTCAGTGACTTTCCATCAGTTGGAGGCAGGATGAAGTTGAGTCTGAATGTGGTGCAGCACAGCTGGAGATTAAAGCAGCTGTCGTCCTCCTGTTATGTAGTACAGACTCCCACCAGCCTGGTACTTGGTGTTGTTGTAAATATGCATGGTGCAGTTATGAGCACATTATTTGGCTTCTGTCCAGATGTGAATTGTACATTATTAATTTACCCAGACTTTTGTTTTCTGATCATGCTTGTCCCAGTGACCGTTGTAATAATGACAATCACTTTTTGTTAATTTAGGCTGTGACACCTGAAAACAGGAAACATGCAGCGGCGTAGACGCATTAATCAAAAAGATGATGCAAGATTTTATGTTGCTGCTAAAAGTGACAAAGTGGGACTTGACATCAGGTACATCAGTGCTGTAAAAAGGTAAAAGTTAAATCTTCTGACTGTCTAATCATGATTCATCTTTAATACATATCACTTTTTGCCACTTATTTGTTGTTTGGTCTTTGATGAATTAGGTCGTGGCATCTTCACCTCTGTTCCATTTGAAAAGGAAGACTTTCTATTAGAATACAGAGGTGAGCTGATAAGCAAGCAAGAATGTGAGAGGAGACAGAGAATTTACCATGACCGCCTCAAAGTGTTCATGTTCGAGTTCCGTTTTTTAATGGGAAAACTGTGGTGGTAAGTATATGTCACTGGTTAATCTAATCAGAATTATATGACTCTTTTTTCTCCCTTCAGGTTAATTTACATTGCATTATTATAAAAACTGATTGTTTAGAAAATGTAACTTGTGTGTTTGTAGTGTTGATGCAGCAAAAGAGGATGGATCGTTTGGCAGACTTGTAAATGGCGACCATATAAACCCGAATGCCAAGATGAAGTACCTGGCTGTGCAAGGGAAGCCCCATCTCTGCTTGTTTGCAGTTAGAGACATAAGTCCAGGAGAGGAGATCACCTATGATTATGGTGACTCAGACTGGCCATGGAGATGCAAGGTGGTTAAAATTTGACTTTGTGAAATTGATAGTTCTGTCATGACAAATGCTTTAACCATAGAACATTTCACATTTCACCAAAATCCAGTACATTTTCATCTTCAGGTGGAACATGATTTTTATAGCTTTTGTTAGGCCCACCAGCCCTGATGCTACATACCCAGCACACCATAGCAGAGATGAAACTGACCATAACAGACTGATGAATATAGCATTTAATCACTTCTTTGTTTTTGTTCATCAGAGTAAAGTTTTCATGCTCCACCGTCTACAATATGTTTAGTATTTTTTCCTTTTACAAGGCCTTGATGACAAAAACGGCTCCAAAGTCTTTCTATCAGAGCTAGACTGTTTTCTTTTTTAATTCAGATGTCAAATATGCTCTCTAGGACTTTCTCTTTATTGTCCTTTTGTCTCTGTCTTCTGCTTCTACAGCTGACCCCTGAGAGCACATGCATCTATACAGCCGTCACCCGACCAATCAGACTAGTCCAAAGCTCGGCCCACTCACCGACGTTGGACAGGTAAGTTAAATCTAATGTACAACTTAGAGAAGTGACTTGGGGCCACATGTTAAATCTACCAACCTATTTCAATGTGTGTGTGTGTGTGTGTGTAGCCGCCTGGGTACATGGTGTATGTGGACAATGACATACAAGGGCGTTGTCTAAACATGCTTTTCAAGCTTCAGTCAGTATATTATCTGAGTGTATGTGTATGGTTGAACCCAACACAAATATGACTAGGGAGATCGTTAGATTTTAGAGGGTCCTGTCACCAGATGTGATATAATGTGAATGTTAAGTTATGTTACATGTAATGGATAGGCACCCTATTAGTTATATTGGGCTACAACAAGTCAGCTTCTGGCACTGAGGCTAATCACAAATTCCCATCTACATTTAAAAATATAAAGAAGGTATATCTTCATATAGGATACGCTATAAATAAGATGCTATAAATAATAATAAAATACAATAAATAATAAGTAATAATATGTACAAGTCTGATGGCTGATGGTCTTAAGGAGCCCCTCGAGTGCTTAGAGGCATGCAGCTAACTGAGCCTGTGGCTACACGTGCTCCTGAACTGTCTCAGCTCCACACACACAGGAAGAGAGGTTGTCCTTTAGTTTTCAGCGCCCCTTTTATCTGTCTGTCACTGCATCCACACTGTCCAAATCCATCCTTACCACAGAGCTGGCCTTCTCACCAGCTTGCCCAGTTAGTTAGCACCACCAGCCCTGATGTCACCTACCCAGCACACCATAGCAGAGATGATACTGACCATAACAGACTGGTAGAACAAAAACAAAGAAGTGATCAAATGCTATGTTCAGAGTATAGTTTTCATGGTCCACGGTCTATAATATGTTTTATTTTTTTTTCCTTTTTACAGGGCCTTGATGACAAAATGGCTCCAAATCTTTGTGATGACACAACTCCACCATCCACAGTTGATTATACTGAAGAGGTATGTCTTCACAAAAGATAGATTTTTATAAATGTCTCGCTCCTGATTGTTAATATCTTAGAAAAGTTGTTAGTGAGTTTTAAAGCAATTTTTCCTCTGTCTTTCTGTCAATGCTAGACTGTATTTTTTTTTTAATTCAGATGTCAAATATCCTCTGTAGGACTTTCTCTTTATTGTCCTTTTGTCTCTGTCTTCTGCTTCTACAGCTGACCACTGAGAGCACATGCATCCATACAGCCGTCAGCCGACCCAATCAGACTAGTCCAGAGTTCGGCCCACTCACCAACGTTGGACAGGTAAGTTAAATCTGATGAACAACTTAGAGAAGTGACTTGGGGCCACATGTTAAATCTACCAACCTATTTCAATGTGTGTGTGTGTGTGTGTGTGTGGTCGCCTGGGTACATGGTGTATGTGGACAATGACATACAAGGACGTTGTCTAAACATGCTTTTTCAAGCTTCAGTCAGTATATTATCTGAGTGTATGTGTATCAAACGTTGAACCCAACACAAATAGGACTTGGAAGGTCGTTAAATTTTAGAGGGTCCTGTCACCAGATGTGATGTAATGTGAATGTTAAGTTATGTTACATGTAATGGATAGGCACCTTAATTAGTTATACAGGGCTACAAAAAGTCAGCTTCTGGCACTGAGGCTAACCACAAAAAAAGTTATATCTTCATATAGGATACGCTATAAATAACCTGTGTATAAATAAGATGCTTCACCGACTGTTGTAAAAAAATCAACGTTCATGTCCAAATATGAGTCAAGGACTACTATTTAGAAATACAAGCATATGTCTACAGGATGGCTGGACAGTAATTCAAAATATTTGTGGAGGTGTAATTGAGTTACGTGTTACATTTATGTGCTCATTCATCACATTAAACAAACACAGGTATAATAGCTCAAAACTACTCAAGTAAAATTGTTGTTTTGCAGAAAGTGGCAAGTACAAATCACAGGCCTACTATCTTTTTCCTAGGACTTTTTTTTTATGTGGCTATTTCAACCACATATTTTTATGTCCAGCTATTTATGTGAGTTTTAATAATGCCATTTTCCAGATGAGATTGAGTTAAGTGATGCTGAAGACAGTAGGAGCCAATCTGTTAACAGCAACACAGAAGTCCCAGCATCAGGTGTTTGGGACTGTGGATCCTGAGGATTTTGACTCTACAACTACAGAGCAAGACCATGACATTGGAGGCTTAAGATTGTTAACTTACTTCATAGCCACTGCTGATAAAAGGTATTTTTTCCTGTCCTGACAAAAGTAACTTTTGTTAAATTGTATTTTCAACAGGATCGGTGTCATTTGTGTCGTCGACAGTGGATGAGAGTGTACCTCCCTCTGAGGGTAAGATTCAGATTCAAGAGGTTTAATGTCTTATGCACAGAAACACAGTGGTTTATACCATACAATGAAAGTCTTATTTGCCCAACTCCCTTAACAGAACAGGTCGTCAACTTCACTGACTGATGTAGCTGTATCTCCCCTGACTGCTGTAGCTGTTCTCCACTGACTGTTGTAGCTGTATCGCCACTAACTGTTGTAGCTGTATGTCCACTGACTGTTGTAGCTGTATGTCCACTGACTGCTTCACTGACCACTGACTGCTGTAGCTGTTCTCCACTGACTGTTGTAGCTGTATGTCCACTGACTGCTATACCTGTTCTCCACTGACTGTTGTAGCTGTATTGCCACTGACTGTTGTAGCTGTATGTCCACTGACTGTTGTAGCTGTATGTCCACTGACTGCTTCACTAACCACTGACTGTGGTAGCTGTATCGCCACTGACTGCTTCACTGACCACTGACTGTGGTAGCTGTATCGCCACTGACTGCTGTAGCTATTCTCCACTGACTGCTGTAGCTGTTCTCCACTGACTGCTGTAGCTGTTCTCCACTGACTGCTGTAGCTGTTCTCCACTGACTGCTGTAGCTGTTCTCCACTGACTGCTGTAGCTGTTCTCCCCTGACTGCTGTACCTGTTCTCCACAGACTGTTGTAGCTGTATGTCCACTGACTGCTTCACTGACCACTGACTGCTGTACCTGTTCTCCACTGACTGTTATAGCTGTATCGCCACTGACCGCTATACCTGTTCTCCACTGACTGTTGTAGCTGTATTGCCACTGACTGTTGTAGCTGTATGTCCACTGACTGCTTCACTAACCACTGACTGTGGTAGCTGTATCTGCACTGACTGTTGTAACTGTATCTCACCTGACTGTTGTAGCTGTATGTCCACTGACTGCTTCACTAACCACTGACTGTGGTAGCTGTATCTCCACTGACTGCTGTACCTGTTCTCCACTGACTGTTGTAGCTGTATCGCCACTGACTGTTGTAGCTTTATGTCCACTGACTGCTTCACTAACCACTGACTGTGGTAGCTGTATCGCCACTGACTGCTTCACTGACCACTGACTACTGTAGCTGTATCTCCACTGACTGCTGTAGCTGTATCTCCACTGACTGCTGTAGCTGTTCTCCCCTGACTGCTGTACCTGTTCTCCACAGACTGTTGTAGCTGTATGTCCACTAACTGCTTCACTGACCACTGACTGCTGTACCTGTTCTCCACTGACTGTTGTAGTTGTATCGCCACTGACTGCTATACCTGTTCTCCACTGACTGTTGTAGCTGTATGTCCACTGACTGCTTCACTAACCACTGACTGCGGTAGCTGTATCGCCACTGACTGCTGTAGCTGTTCTCCACTGACTGCTGTAGCTGTTCTCCACTGACTGCTGTACCTGTTCTCCACTGACTGTTGTAGCTGTATCGCCACTGACTGTTGTAGCTGTATGTCCACTGACTGCTTCACTGACCACTGACTACTGTAGCTGTATCTCCCCTGCTTGCTGTAGTTGTTCTCCACTGACTGTTGTTGCAGCTCCACTGACTGTTGTTGCTGCAACTTCACTGACCACTGACTGCTGTAGTTGTTCTCCACTGACTGTTGTTGCGGCTCCACTGACTGTTGTTGCTGCAGCTTCACTGACCACTGACTGCTGTACCTGTTCTCCCCTGACTGTTGTGGCTGTATCGTCCCTGACTGCTGTAGCTGTATCGCCACTGACTGCTTCACTAACCACTGACTGTGGTAGCTGTGACTGCTTCACTGACCACTGACTACTGTAGCTGTATCTCCACTGACTGCTGTAGCTGTTCTCCACTGACTGCTGTACCTGTTCTCCACAGACTGTTGTAGCTATATGTCCACTGACTGCTTCACTGACCACTGACTGTGGTAGCTGTATCGCCACTGACTGTTGTAGCTTTATGTCCACTGACTGCTTCACTAACCACTGACTGTGGTAGCTGTATCGCCACTGACTGCTTCACTGACCACTGACTACTGTAGCTGTATCTCCACTGACTGCTGTAGCTGTTCTCCCCTGACTGCTGTAGCTGTTCTCCCTGACCACCTGTTCTCCACAGACTGTTGTAGCTGTATGTCCACTGACTGCTTCACTGACCACTGACTGCTGTACCTGTTCTCCACTGACTGTTATAGCTGTATTGCCACTGACTGCTATACCTGTTCTCCACTGACTGTTGTAGCTGTATTGCCACTGACTGTTGTAGCTGTATACTCCACTGACTGCTTCACTAACCACTGACTGTGGTAGCTGTATCTCCACTGACTGTTGTGACTGTATCTCACCTGACTGTTGTAGCTGTATGTCCACTGACTGCTTCACTAACCACTGACTGCGGTAGCTGTATCGCCACTGACTGTTGTAGCTGTTCTCCACTGACTGCTGTAGCTGTTCTCCACTGACTGCTGTACCTGTTCTCCACTGACTGTTGTAGCTGTATCGCCACTGACTGTTGTAGCTTTATGTCCACTGACTGCTTCACTAACCACTGACTGTGGTAGCTGTATCGCCACTGACTGCTTCACTGACCACTGACTACTGTAGCTGTATCTCCACTGACTGCTGTAGCTGTTCTCCCCTGACTGCTGTAGCTGTTCTCCCCTGACTGCTGTACCTGTTCTCCACAGACTGTTGTAGCTGTATGTCCACTGACTGCTTCACTGACCACTGACTGCTGTACCTGTTCTCCACTGACTGTTATAGCTGTATTGCCTGACTACTACCTGTTCTCCACTGACTGTTGTAGCTGCCACTGACTGTTGTAGCTGTATACTCCACTGACTGCTGTTCACTAACCACTGACTGTGGTAGCTGTATCTCCACTGACTGTTGTAACTGTATCTCACCTGACTGTTGTAGCTGTATGTCCACTGTTCTTCACTAACCACTGACTGTGGTAGCTGTATCTCCACTGACTGCTGTACCTGTTCTCCACTGACTGTTGTGGCAGCTGACTGCTGTAGCTGTATGGCCTGACTGCTTCACTAACCACTGACTGTGTAGCTGTATCGCCACTGACTCTTCACTGACCACTGACTACTGTAGCTGTATCTCCACTGACTGCTGTAGCTGTTCTCCACTGACTGTTGTGGCTGTATCGCCCCTGACTGCTGTAGCTGTATCGCCACTGACTGCTTCACTGACCACTGACTACTGTAGCTGTATCTCCACTGACTGCTGTAGCTGTTCTCCCCTGACTGCTGTAGCTGTTCTCCCCTGACTGTTGTGGCTGTTGCTGACTGCTGCTGCTGTATCTCCCCTGACTGCTGTAGCTGTGTTGTTGCAGCTCCACTGACTGTTGTTGCTGCAGCTTCACTGACCCCTGACTGCTGTAGCTGTATCGCCACTGACTGCTTCACTGACCACTGACTACTGTAGCTGTATCTCCACTGACTGCTGTACCTGTTCTCCACTGACTGTTGTAGCTGTATCTCCACTGACTGTTGTAGCTGTATCTCCACTGACTGCTGTAGCTGTATTGCCACTGACTGCTGTACCTGTTCTCCACTGACTGTTGTAGTTGTATCGCCACTGACTGCTATACCTGTTCTCCACTGACTGTTGTAGCTGTATGTCCACTGACTGCTTCACTAACCACTAACTGTGGTAGCTGTATCGCCACTGACTGCTGTAGCTGTTCTCCACTGACTGCTGTAGCTGTTCTCCACTGACTGCTGTAGCTGTTCTCCACTGACTGCTGTAGCTGTTCTCCACTGACTGTTGTAGCTGTATCGCCACTGACTGCTGTAACTGTTCTCCACTGACTGTTGTAGCTTTTGTCCACTGACTGTTCACTAACCACTGACTGTGTAGCTGTATTGCCACTGACTGCTTCACTGACCACTGACTACTGTAGCTGTATCTCCACTGACTTCTGTTCTCCACTGACTGTTGTTCTCCCTGACTGCTGTAGCTGTATCTGCCACTGACTGTTGTAGCTGTATACTCCACTGACTGCTTCACTAACCACTGACTGTGTAGCTGTTCTCCACTGACTGCTGTAGCTGTTCTCCACTGACTGTTGTAGCTGTATCTGCCACTGACTGTTGTAGCTTTATGTCCACTGACTGCTTCACTAACCACTGACTGTGGTAGCTGTATCGCCACTGACTGCTTCACTGACCACTGACTACTGTAGCTGTATCTCCACTGACTGCTGTAGCTGTTCTCCCCTGACTGCTGTAGCTGTTCTCCCCTGACTGCTGTACCTGTTCTCCACAGACTGTTGTAGCTGTATGTCCACTGACTGCTTCACTGACCACTGACTGCTGTACCTGTTCTCCACTGACTGTTATAGCTGTATCGCCACTGACTGCTATACCTGTTCTCCACTGACTGTTGTAGCTGTATTGCCACTGACTGTTGTAGCTGTATACTCCACTGACTGCTTCACTAACCACTGACTGTGGTAGCTGTATCTCCACTGACTGTTGTAACTGTATCTCACCTGACTGTTGTAGCTGTATGTCCACTGACTGCTTCACTAACCACTGACTGTGGTAGCTGTATCTCCACTGACTGCTGTACCTGTTCTCCACTGACTGTTGTAGCTGTATCGCCACTGACTGTTGTAGCTTTATGTCCACTGACTGCTTCACTAACCACTGACTGTGGTAGCTGTATCGCCACTGACTGCTTCACTGACCACTGACTACTGTAGCTGTATCTCCACTGACTGCTGTAGCTGTTCTCCCCTGACTGCTGTAGCTGTTCTCCCCTGACTGCTGTAGCTGTTCTCCCCTGACTGCTGTAGCTGTTCTCCCCTGACTGCTGTACCTGTTCTCCCCTGACTGTTGTGGCTGTACCGCCCCTGACTGCTGTAGCTGTATCGCCACTGACTGTTGTAGCTGTATGTCCACTGACTGCTTCACTGACTACTGTAGCTGTATCTCCCCTGACTGCTGTAGCTGTTCTCCACTGACTGTTGCTGCAGCTTCACTGACCACTGACTGCTGTACCTGTTCTCCACTGACTGTTGTAGCTGTATCTCCACTGACTGTTGTAGCTGTATCTCCACTGACTGCTGTAGCTGTATTGCCACTGACTGCTGTACCTGTTCTCCACAGACTGTTGTAGTTGTATCGCCACTGACTGCTATACCTGTTCTCCACTGACTGTTGTAGCTGTATTGCCACTGACTGTTGTAGCTGTATGTCCACTGACTGCTTCACTAACCACTAACTGTGGTAGCTGTATCGCCACTGACTGCTGTAGCTGTTCTCCACTGACTGCTGTAGCTGTTCTCCACTGACTGCTGTAGCTGTTCTCCACTGACTGCTGTAGCTGTTCTCCACTGACTGCTGTAGCTGTTCTCCACTGACTGCTGTAGCTGTTCTCCACTGACTGCTGTAGCTGTTCTCCACTGACTGTTGTTGCTGCAGCTTCACTGACCACTGACTGCTGTACCTGTTCTCCACTGACTGTTGTAGCTGTATCTCCACTGACTGTTGTAGCTGTATCTCCACTGACTGCTGTAGCTGTATTGCCACTGACTGCTGTACCTGTTCTCCACAGACTGTTGTAGTTGTATCGCCACTGACTGCTATACCTGTTCTCCACTGACTGTTGTAGCTGTATGTCCACTGACTGCTTCACTAACCACTAACTGTGGTAGCTGTATCGCCACTGACTGCTGTAGCTGTTCTCCACTGACTGCTGTAGCTGTTCTCCACTGACTGCTGTAGCTGTTCTCCACTGACTGCTGTAGCTGTTCTCCACTGACTGTTGTAGCTGTATCGCCACTGACTGCTGTAACTGTTCTCCACTGACTGTTGTAGCTTTATGTCCACTGACTGCTTCACTAACCACTGACTGTGGTAGCTGTATTGCCACTGACTGCTTCACTGACCACTGACTACTGTAGCTGTATCTCCACTGACTGCTGTAGCTGTTCTCCCCTGACTGCTGTAGCTGTTCTCCCCTGACTGCTGTAGCTGTATTGCCACTGACTGTTGTAGCTGTATACTCCACTGACTGCTTCACTAACCACTGACTGTGGTAGCTGTATCTCCACTGACTGCTGTACCTGTTCTCCACTGACTGTTGTAGCTGTATCGCCACTGACTGTTGTAGCTTTATGTCCACTGACTG
>CM049376.1:45000-48000 GCA_026937815.1 Etheostoma perlongum
AGTATATATAGTATAGTATATGTAGTATATATATAGTATATATATATATAGTATATGTAGTATATATAGTATAGTATATATAGTATAGTATATATATAGTATATGTAGTATATATAGTATAGTATATATAGTATATATATATATATAGTATAAGTATATATATAGTATATATATATAGTATATGTAGTATATATAGTATAGTATATATATATAGTATATGTAGTATATATAGTATAGTATATATAGTATAGTATATATATAGTATATGTAGTATATATAGTATAGTATATAGTATAGTATATATATAGTATATGTAGTATATATAGTAGTAGTATAGTATAGTATATATATATAGTATATATATAGTATATATAGTATAGTATATATATATAGTATATGTAGTATATATAGTATAGTATATATATATAGTATATGTAGTATATATAGTATATATATATATATAGTATAGTATATATATATAGTATATAGTATATAGTATAGTATATATATATAGTATATGTAGTATATATAGTATAGTATATATATATAGTATATGTAGTATATATAGTATAGTATATATATATAGTATATGTAGTATATATATATAGTATATATATATATATATAGTATATATAGTATAGTATATATATATAGTATATATAGTATATATAGTATAGTATATATAGTATAGTATATATATATAGTATATGTAGTATATATATATAGTATATATATATAGTATATATAGTATAGTATATGTAGTATATATAGTATAGTATATATATATAGTATATGTAGTATATATAGTATAGTATATATAGTATAGTATATATATATAGTATATGTAGTATATATAGTATAGTATATATAGTATATATATATATATAGTATAGTATATATATATAGTATATATATATAGTATATGTAGTATATATAGTATAGTATATATATATAGTATATGTAGTATATATAGTATAGTATATATAGTATAGTATATATATATAGTATATGTAGTATATATAGTATAGTATATATAGTATAGTATATATATATAGTATATGTAGTATATATAGTATAGTATATATAGTATAGTATATATATATATAGTATATATAGTATATATATAGTATAGTATATATATAGTATATATAATATATATAGTATAGTATATATATATAGTATATATATAGTATATGTAGTATATATAGTATAGTATATATATATAGTATATATATATATAGTATATGTAGTATATATATATAGTATATATATATAGTATATATATATAGTATATGTAGTATATATAGTATAGTATATATAGTATAGTATATATATATAGTATATGTAGTATATATATATATAGTATATATATATAGTATATATATAGTATATGTAGTATATATAGTATAGTATATATATAGTATATATATAGTATATAGTATATATAGTATAGTATATATATATAGTATATATATAGTATATGTAGTATATATAGTTATAGTATATATATAGTATATATATATAGTATATGTAGTATATATATATAGTATATATAGTATAGTATATATATAGTATATATAGTATATATAGTATAGTATATATAGTATATATAATATATAGTATATATAGTATAGTATATATATATATATAGTATATGTAGTATATATATATAGTATATATATATATACTATATATATATATAGTATAGTATATATAGTATATATATAGTATAGTATATATAGTATATATATATATAGTATATGTAGTATATATAGTATAGTATATATAGTATATATAGTATAGTATATATAGTATATATAGTATAGTATATATAGTATATATAGTATAGTATATATAGTATAGTATATATATATAGTATATGTAGTATATATAGTATAGTATATATATATATATAGTATATATATATAGTATATGTAGTATATATAGTATAGTATATATATATATAGTATATATATATAGTATATGTAGTATATATACTATATATACTACATATACTATATATATATATATAGTATATGTAGTATATATAGTATAGTATATATATATATAGTATATATATATAGTATATGTAGTATATATAGTATAGTATATGTAGTATATATAGTATAGTATATATAGTATAGTATATATATATATAGTATATGTAGTATATATAGTATAGTATATGTAGTATATATAGTATAGTATATATAGTATAGTATATATATATATATAGTATATGTAGTATATATAGTATAGTATATATAGTATAGTATATATATATATAGTATATGTAGTATATATAGTATAGTATATATAGTATATATATATATATAGTATATAGTATATAGTAGTATATATAGTATAGTATATATATATAGTATATATAGTATATATATATAGTATAGTATATAGTAGTATATATAGTATAGTGTAGTATATATAGTATAGTATATATAGTATAGTATATATATATAGTATATGTAGTATATATGGTGATTTATAGAACTCATCACATGGAAACATCCACGTTGCTTTTTGACAATTTGGTAACAAGAAACCCAAATTTCTGAAGTAGAAACTTGTTGAAAGCGGGGACATTCGACCCGAGGACACCAGGACGGTTAAAGGACAATCCGGGACATTTGGGGACACGAAGGACAAGAGTTAAATATATACTATTCATCTACTATTCATACTATACTACTATAAATACTATACTATTCATACTATACTACTATAAATACTATACTATTCATACTATACTACTATAAATACTATACTATTCATACTATACTACTATAAACTATACTATTCATACTATACTACTATAAATACTATACTATTCATACTATACTACTATAAATACTATACTATTCATACTATACTACTATAAATACTATACTATTCATACTATACTACTATAAATACTATACTATTCATACTATACTACTATAAATACTATACTATTCATACTATACTACTATAAATACTATACTA
>CM049376.1:51000-61000 GCA_026937815.1 Etheostoma perlongum
AGTGATTATTTACATGGAGTCTGGTGGAGATATGCTGCTCTATACACTAAAAGTAGTGATTATTTACATGGAGTCTGGTGGAGATATGCTGCTCTATACACGCTAAAAGTAGTGATTATTTACATGGAGTCTGGTGGAGATATGCTGCTCTATACACGCTAAAAGTAGTGATTATTTACATGGAGTCTGGTGGAGATATGCTGCTCTATACATGCTAAAAGTAGTGATTATTTACATGGAGTCTGGTGGAGATATGCTGCTCTATACATGCTAAAAGTAGTGATTATTTGGATGGAGTCTGGTGGAGATATGCTGCTCTATACATGCTAAAAGTAGTGATTATTTACATGGAGTCTGGTGGAGATATGCTGCTCTATACATGCTAAAAGTAGTGATTATTTACATGGAGTCTGGTGGAGATATGCTGCTCTATACACGCTAAAAGTAGTGATTATTTACATGGAGTCTGGTGGAGATATACTGCTCTATACACACTAAAGTAGTGATTATTTACATGGAGTCTGGTGGAGATATACTGCTCTATACACACTAAAGTAGTGATTATTTACATGGAGTCTGGTGGAGATATGCTGCTCTATACATGAACCCTTTGTTCTCTCTCTGTGCAGACGACCTCCCGCTCCTCGGATTCGACCCACAAACCCTCACAAAGTCGACTCGTCGCTACTCTGACAAGTTCTCCTGTTGGGCCCGTTGAAGAAGAAGAAGAAGAAGATGAAGATGACTTCATTACCCAGTTTGCACTCAGTCGTCGGATTTCTCACTTAATTCTTAATGAACTCACAGGAGCTGTAAATACGTGGTAGTGCCTTGCTCCGCGGCACCGTGGACACTCGGCGATGATGTCATGTTAAAGTGTCTTGGTGTCAGCGCCCCAGCCGGGGGTTCAGTGCCTTGCTCAAGGACCCTGCGATCAAAGCGGTGGTCCGGGACGCTCTGCGGGACTTTGTTTCTGGGGCGTCTCCGTCTCTCAGAGGTTGGACCAGGGACGCCTGATGGGACCGGGGACAGCGTTGGGGGCGGAGCCAGAAAGGACCAGGATGTTCGGCGCTGAGCCGTTGGACGATTTGATTGTGCGACTCTCCAGATGTTGTCGTGCCGAATGGATCGGACGCCCAGGAGGCTCATGGGAAATATTTTCACTTTCAAATGAAAGGACACACACAGGTTTCTCTATAAAGCCCCCCCTACAGGTTTCTCTATAGAGCCCCCCCTACAGGTTTCTCTATAGAGCCCCCCTACAGGTTTCTCTATAGAGCCCCCCCACAGGTTTCTCTATAGAGCCCCCTACAGGTTTCTCTATAGAGCCCCCCTACAGGTTTCTCTATAGAGCCCCCCCTACAGGTTTCTCTATAGAGCCCCCCACAGGTTTCTCTATAGAGCCCCCCTACAGGTTTTCTCTATAGAGCCCCCCAGGTTTCTCTATAGAGCCCCCCCACAGGTTTCTCTATAGAGCCCCCCTACAGGTTTCTCTATAGAGCCCCCCTACAGGTTTCTCTATAGAGCCCCCCCACAGGTTTCTCTATAGAGCCCCCCTACAGGTTTTCTCTATAGAGCCCTCCCCTACAGGTTTCTCTATAGAGCCCCCCTACAGAGCCCCCCTACAGGTTTCTCTATAGAGCCCCCCTACAGGTTTCTCTATAGAGCCCCCCACAGGTTTCTCTATAGAGCCCCCCCTACAGGTTTCTCTATAGAGCCCCCCTACAGGTTTCTCTATAGAGCCCCCCACAGGTTTCTCTATAGAGCCCCCCACAGGTTTCTCTATAGAGCCCCCCTACAGGTTTCTCTATAGAGCCCCCTACAGGTTTCTCTATAGAGCCCCCCTAGGTTTCTCTATAGAGCCCCCCCACAGGTTTCTCTATAGAGCTCCCCTACAGGTTTCTCTATAGAGCCCCCCCTACAGGTCTCTCTATAGAAAGGACCCGGTCTCCAGCTGGACTCTATAACCCGGATTATATATTTATAATCTTATAACCTCCATTTTATTTTAATGTTCATCAGGTTGTGAACTCAGAGTAAAGGTGTTACACGAGGACGTCTGATCCATCGTTTTATTTCCTCTCTTCCTTCTTTCCTTCCTTCCTTCCTTCCTTCCTTCCTTCCTTCCTTCTTTCCTTCCTTCCTGTGATATTCTGTTCCTGAAATTAGAAGTTACAACTCTGAGTGTAGAGCCCGAAATATTAGCTGAAATATTAGGACTTTTATTTTGAAATATTAGGACTTTTATTTTGAAATATTAGGACTTTTATTTTGAAATATTATGACTATTTTATTTTGAAATATTAGGATATTTTATTTTGAAAGATTGTGACTTTTTATCTTGAAATATTCTAACTTTTTATTTTGAAATATTAGGACGTTTTATTTTGAAATATTAGGTGTTTTCCTTTCCAGATCAGTTGTTTCTTCGCTGAGTGAAACCAGAACGGAGGAAGTGAAACTCAGAGAACCCGTCTTCTTCTTTCTAATGTCTCTGTCCTCAAACTGTCCTTCTTTCTAATGTCTCTGTCCTCAAACTGTCCTTCTTTCTAATGGTGGAGATATGCTGCTCTATACACACTAAACATGTCCTCATATGACATGGGGACAACATGAAGACAACATGAGGGCAACATGGGGACAACATGGGGACAACATGAGGGCAACATGGGGACAACATGGGGACAACATGAGGGCAACATGGGGACAACATGAGGGCAACATGAGGGCAACATGGGGACAACATGAGGGCAACATGAGGACAACATGAGGGCAACATGGGGACAACATGAGGGCAACATGGGGACAACATGAGGGCAACATGAGGACAACATGAGGACAACATGAGGGCAACATGAGGACAACATGGGGACAACATGAGGGCAACATTGGGACAACATTGGGACAACATGAGGGCAACATTAGGACAACATGAGGACAACATGAGGGCAACATGGGGACATGTTGCCCTCATGTTGTCTCTGAGCAGACATGTTGTCTCTGAGAGGACATGTTGTCTCTGAGCGGACATGTTGTCTCTGAGCGGACATGTTGTCTATGAGAGGACATGTTGGCTCTGAGAGGACATGTTGTCTATGAGAGGACATGTCGGCTTTGAGAGGACATGTTGGCTCTGAGAGGACATGTTGTCTCCAAGCGGACATGTTGTCTATGAGAGGACATGTTGGCTCTGAGAGGACACGTTGGCTCTGAGTGGACATGTTGGAGTGGACATGTTGTCTCTGAGAGGACATGTTGGCTCTGAGTGGACATGTTGGAGTGGACATGTTGTCTCTGAGCAGACATGTTGTCACTGAGCAGACATGTTGTCTCTGAGAGGACATGTTGTCTCTGAGCAGACATGTTGTCTCTGAGCGGACATGTCGGCTTTGAGAGGACATGTTGGCTCTGAGAGGACATGTTGTCTCTGAGCAGACATGTTGTCTATGAGAGGACATGTTGTCTCTGAGCAGACATGTTGTCTCTGAGCGGACATGTTGTCTATGAGAGGACATGTCGGCTTTGAGATGACATGTTGTCTATGAGAGGACATGTTGTCTCCAAGCGGACATGTTGTCTATGAGAGGACATGTTGTCTCTGAGCGGACATGTTGTCTCTGAGCGGACATGTCGTCTCCAAGCGGACATGTTGTCTCCGAGCAGACATGTTGTCTCCAAGCGGACATGTTGTCTCTGAGCGGACATGTCGTCTCCAAGCGGACATGTCGGAGCGGACATGTTGTCTCCGAGCAGACATGTTGTCTCCAAGCGGACATGTTGTCTCTGAGCAGACATGTTGTCTCTGAGCAGACATGTTGTCTCTGAGAGGACATGTTGTCTCTGAGCGGACATGTTGTCTATGAGAGGACATGTCGGCTTTGAGAGGACATGTTGGCTCTGAGAGGACAAGTTGTCTCTGAGCAGACATGTTGTCTCTGAGCGGACATGTTGTCTATGAGAGGACATGTCGGCTTTGAGAGGACATGTTGTCTATGAGAGGACATGTCGGCTTTGAGAGGACATGTTGGCTCTGAGAGGACATGTTGTCTCCAAGCGGACATGTTGTCTATGAGAGGACATGTTGGCTCTGAGAGGACATGTTGTCTCCAAGCGGACATGTTGTCTATGAGAGGACATGTTGGCTCTGAGCGGACATGTTGTCTCTGAGCGGACATGTCGTCTCCAAGCGGACATGTTGTCTCTGAGCGGACATGTCGTCTCCAAGCAGACATGTCGGAGCGGACATGTTGTCTCCGAGCAGACATGTTGTCTCCAAGCGGACATGTTGTCTCTGAGCGGACATGTCGTCTCCAAGCAGACATGTCGGAGCGGACATGTTGTCTCCGAGCAGACATGTTGTTTCCAAGCGGACATGTTGTCTCTGAGCGGACATGTTGTCTCTGAGCAGACATGTTGTCTCTGAGAGGACATGTTGTCTCTGAGCAGACATGTTGTCTCCAAGAGGACATGTTGTCTTGGAGCAGACATGTTGTCTCTGAGAGGACATGTTGTCTCCGAGCAGACATGAAGACACCAGGAACCAGATGGACCCCTCTGTCCCGTGTGAGACAAGAAGACGTCAGGCGAGGCGTTCAGGGCTAACGTGTTTCTTTTTATTAGTGTTTACAGCGCTAACAGAGGTTAGCATCCGGTTTACAGCAGGGGGCGCTCAAACACACTGAAGCTCCGAGGACATGGGACAGGAAGGGGACCAGCAAACATCTCGGTATCTGTACAAAATCTACATCGGTCCCGGGACGTCTTTACACCGCCCAGGTTCTTCTTCTATGGTTATTAAAGGTAGCGAGCCGGGAGAAGAAACAGGAAATCACTCAAATAACAAAATGTTAGATCAGTTTCCATCTATACCCCCCCCGGTGTCTCCAGGTCTAGTCTGTCCCTCTCCATGAAGTTCCTAGATCAGGAATCTGGGTTTCTTCAGACTAATGTCCATAAAGTCCCGAGGACGTCCCATCAACGCTACATTAACATCAGGTCTGTCTCATATTAATTAATTATGTCTGTCTGTGTATTTGGAGAAGAAATAACTGGAAAATAACTTTAAAAGAGTGTAAAAAAAGAGAGATGTCAATAGAAATAAAGTTAAAAAAATGCGAAAATATGCACAAAAAAAAGTGACAAATGTAAAAAACTATTTGGGGACAAAGCCACAAAAAATTCAAAAGGCTCAGAAAAAGTGAGAATGTCCTCGGGGGACAGACACAAAGGGTTAAAAGAGACGCCATGACGTCGATAAGCGTCCCGGTCGGGAGGACAGCCCGAGGGACAGAGGGTCAGAGGGACAGAGGGTCAGAGGGACAGAGGGACCGAGGGTCAGAGGGACAGAGGGTCAGAGGGACAGAGGGACCGAGGGTCAGAGGGACAGAGGGTCAGAGGGACAGAGGGTCAGAGGGGCCGAGGGACAGGGGGACAGAGGGACCGAGGGACAGAGGGTCAGAGGGGCCGAGGGACAGGGGGACAGAGGACAACAGGAGGATGATTCACGTTATAATACACGGTCTCTGGGTCTACGGTCCGTTACTGTGAGTCCCCGTTCAGGATGACAGAGTCCACCCCCCCTCGTTGAGTCCTCCAGGTCGGGGGGGTTGCAGCAGGGTCCGGAGGAGTACTTATACTTGGATATATTAGCTATATGCAGTGTTAGTGAGTATTTAAAACGGCGTGTCCTTCCTGCCGTGGGACAGTTCTTCATTTTGTAGTTTTGTAGTTTTTTCTCTTGGGACAGACATGCGATGAACTGCATGACAACAGCAGGAGGGGAAATGTAGTTCTTTGTTTTTTTTAATCTTCTTTTTTCTTTTTAAAATCACATTTGAAGCATTGCTCCCCCCCCCCCACCCACCATGTACACACGAGGACAGCCAGGAGACACGAGGACAGCCAGGTGACACGAGGACAGCCAGGAGACACGAGGACAGCCAGGCGACACGAGGACAGCCAGGCGACACGAGGACAGCCAGGCGACACGAGGACAGCCAGGCGGCACGAGGACAGCCAGGCGACACGAGGACAGCCAGGCGACACGAGGACAGCCAGGAGACACGAGGACAGCCAGGCGACACGAGGACAGCCAGGCGACACGAGGACAGCCAGGCGACACGAGGACAGCCAGGTGACACGAGGACAGCCAGGCGACACGAGGACAGCCAGGCGACACGAGGACAGCCAGGCGACACGAGGACAGCCAGGCGACACGAGGACAGCCAGGCGGCACGAGGACAGCCAGGCGACACGAGGACAGCCAGGCGACACGAGGACAGCCAGGTGACACGAGGACAGCCAGGCGGCACGAGGACAGCCAGGCGGCACGAGGACAGCCAGGCGGCACGAGGACAGCCAGGTGACACGAGGACAGCCAGGTGACACGAGGACAGCCAGGCGGCACGAGGACAGCCAGGAGACACGAGGACAGCCAGGTGACACGAGGACAGCCAGGTGACACGAGGACAGCCAGGAGACACGAGGACAGCCAGGCGGCACGAGGACAGCCAGGTGACACGAGGACAGCCAGGTGACACGAGGACAGCCAGGCGGCACGAGGACAGCCAGGTGACACGAGGACAGCCAGGTGACACGAGGACAGCCAGGTGACACGAGGACAGCCAGGTGACACGAGGACAGCCAGGCGACACGAGGACAGTCTGAGAAATGGGTTCATGGAGATCTTTTAAAATTGTTTTCTTTTGTTCAGACTTGCAGGATGTGTGAGAAAGTAGAGACGGAGAGGTTAGAAGGTAATTTCAGTCTCAGCCCGAAGGGACGGACAGGAACAACAATCTTTAAAGTGTGTGACATCATTATGGGATGGATCCCTACAGAGATAGACCTTTTAGTTAAAGAGGAAGATCCTTTTAGTTAAACATGAAACAGAAATCACCATCACCAAACCCGCCAGACTCCATGTAAATAATCACTACTTTTAGCGTGTATAGAGCAGCATATCTCCACCAGACTCCATGTAAATAATCACTACTTTTAGCGTGTATAGAGCAGCATATCTCCACCAGACTCCATGTAAATAATCACTACTTTTATCAGCGTAAAACACACTTCATTCAAAGTGAACAGAAACTAAATAAAACTACCAAAGCCGTCTTGGTTCATCTTTCCACTGTTCCACCAATCACCACTCTGGTCTGGTTGGAATAAACTCTTAATTCACCATTTACATGTGGAGATATGCTGCTTTATACACGCTAAAAGTAGTGATTATTTACATGGAGTCTGGTGGAGATATGCTGCTCTATACACGCTAAAAGTAGTGATTATTTACATGGAGTCTGGTGGAGATATGCTGCTCTATACACGCTAAAAGTAGTGATTATTTACATGGAGTCTGGTGGAGATATGCTGCTCTATACACGCTAAAAGTAGTGATTATTTACATGGAGTCTGGTGGAGATATGCTGCTCTATACATGCTAAAAGTAGTGATTATTTACATGGAGTCTGGTGGGTTTGGTGATGGTGATGTCGGGGCTGTTTCCTGTTAAACTAAAAGGATCTTCCTCTTTAACTAAAAGGTCTATCTCTGTAGGGATCCATCCCATAATGATGTCACACACTTAGAATAATAATCTGAGTCTGTTGCAGCAGCAACACAACTTTTAGTGACGCTACCTGATGAATACTGGACCAGTTTCAAAGATTCTTGTTCTCATCAGTCACTCAGACACAACAACATGGGGACATAGGGTCCAGGTTGCAAAATACCGAAGTTACCCTTTAACTTTGATCAGTGTGTGTGTGTGTGTGTGTGTGTGTGTGTGTGTGTGTGTGTCTCTGTTTCCCAGCGGGTCCTCCTTCAGTACTCGTTCAGGTTGTGCCATTTGGAGATCTGCCGGCGGGGGTTTTCGCAGACCTCCCGCCAGTGGGAGGCGCCGGAGGGCGCGGGGCTGTGCAGGCCGAGCAGCAGGCGGCCCAGCACCTCGTTCTTGGTGGTCCGGTCGAAGTCCACCACCAGGAACTCCACGGAGATCTCGGGCATCAGCTCGGGGGGGATGTCGTAGATGAAGGACTCGTTGAAGACCGGGTTCAGCGTGCACTTCTTCACGTGCGTCTTCTTCTTGGCGATGCGTTTACGTCCGTAGAAGACGTTCACCTTCACGTACGGATCTGGGGACGAGATGAAGACAAAAGCATTCATTTAGGACGGACGTCTCGGGAAACAACATCACAAACGCTACCAACCGGAAACCACCGGTCCCCCAACCCAACCGGAAACCACCGGTCCCCCAACCCAACCGGAAACCACCGGTCCCCCCGGTACTTTTAGGTGTACTTTTAGGTGTACTTTCAGGTGTACTTTCAGGTGTACTTTCAGGTGTACTTTCAGGTGTATAACGTGCGAGTACTGCGCTGATGACTCACTTGCTGACAGGCCGCTGATGTCCATCTTGGGGAGGTGGCGAGCCTTCAAGACGACCACGCTGAGACGGTGAGACACCGGCTGGTAGGACAGGGACGCCAGCAGCTCCCCACGAGTCTCACACTGGAAGACAGACACACACGGGCTCTTAAAGGGACACTACGGGGCAGAGTACTGCAGTAACAGTACTAATACACACTCTGAAAACACAGACACACTCAGGCTCTTAAAGGGACACTACGGCAGAATACTGCAGTAAAAGTACTAATACACAGTCTGAAAACACAGACACACACGGGCTCTTAAAGGGATACTACGGGGCAGAATACTGCAGTAAAAGTACTAATACACACTCTGAAAACACAGACACACACGGGCTCTTAAAGGGACACTACGGGCAGAATACTGCAGTAAAAGTACTAATACACACTCTGAAAACACAGACACACACGGGCTCTTAAAGGGACACTACGGGGCAGAGTACTGCAGTAAAGTACTAATACACACTCTGAAAACACAGACACACTCAGGCTCTTAAAGGGACACTACGGCAGAATACTGCAGTAAAAGTACTAATACACAGTCTGAAAACACAGACACACACGGGCTCTTAAAGGGATACTACGGGGCAGAATACTGCAGTAAAAGTACTAATACACACTCTGAAAACACAGACACACACGGGCTCTTAAAGGGACACTACGGGCAGAATACTGCAGTAAAAGTACTAATACACAGTCTGAAAACACAGACACACACGGGCTCTTAAAGGGATACTACGGGGCAGAATACTGCAGTAAAAGTACTAATACACACTCTGAAAACACAGACACACCAGAGCGCTTTAAAGGGGACACTACGGGCAGAATACTGCAGTAAAGTACTTGTACATACTCTGAACACACACACACACAGACACACGTGCACACAGGAGTCACTGATTTGTTAGATTTTGATTGTGTATTGTCTCTAGTATATATGTATACATATACATATATATACAGTATATATATACATATATACTGTATATATATGTTTCTATATTGGCAGGTGGTTGGGTGTATATGGTATAAGTATTATTAGTATTATGTATATTATATTATTCTTAATGCAAGAGAAGTAAGTCCTGTTAAAGGGGATCCATGCAGTCTGCAGCGCCCCACCTGCATGTTCCTCTTGGTGATCTGCTGGCTCAGGTGGACCCGGCCCGTGCTCGGGTCCACGCCCTTCAGCGGCACCACGGCCTCGCCGATGACGTCATCGCGGGCGAAGCGGTCGAAGCTGAGCACCAGGAAGTGCAGCGTGAGCTCGGGCAGCGCGCTGTACGCCACGCCGTAGAAGGTGAAGGTCTCGTCGAACAGCGGGTCCAGGGTCTTCCTCAGCACGCGGGTCTTCACGCGGTGCTTCTTCTCCGGCAGGATGGTCATCTTCACGTACGGGTCCGAGCTGCCCGCCTGCCCGTCCATGGCCGGCAGGCCGCGCGCCCCCACCACCGTCACCACCAGCGCCTTCTTGGGGAAGTTGTAGTCCACCGTGAGGCTGATGGCGCCCAGGCTCGGCTCGGGGTCCGGGTCCGAGGACGCCGGCGTGAACGGGGACGCCGTCTTGCTGC
>CM049376.1:66000-68500 GCA_026937815.1 Etheostoma perlongum
CTCAACAGTTACTCACTACTGGAGTAGTTTCTTCATCAAGTACTTTTTTACTCTTACTCAAGTAATTATGTGGATGACTACTTTTACTTTTACTTGAGTTATATTATTCTGAAGTAAAAGTACTTTTACTTGAGTCTTATTATTCTGGAGTAACAGTACTTTTACTTGAGTATTATTATTCTGGAGTAACAGTACTTTTACTCGAGTCACATTATTCTGAAGTAAAAGTACTTTTACTTGAGTCATATTATTCTGAAGTAAAAGTTTTACTTGAGTCATTTTTCTGAAGTAAAAGTACTTTTACTTGAGTCATATTATTCTGAAGTAAAAGTACTTTTACTTGAGTCATATTATTCTGAAGTAAAAGTACTTTTACTTGAGTCATATTTTTCTGAAGTAAAAGTACTTTTACTTGAGTCATATTATTCTGAAGTAAAAGTACTTTTACTTGAGTCATATTATTCTGAAGTAAAAGTACTTTTACTTGAGTCATATTATTCTGAAGTAAAAGTACTTTTACTTGAGTCCTATTATTCTGAAGTAACAGTACTTTTACTTGAGTCATATTATTCTGAAGTAAAAGTACTTTTACTTGAGTCATATTTTTCTGAAGTAAAAGTACTTTTACTTGAGTCATATTATTCTGATAACAGTACTTTTTACTTGAGTTATTGTTCTGAAGTAACAGTACTTTTACTTGAGTCATATTATTCTGAAGTAACAGTACTTTTACTTGAGTCATATTATTCTGAAGTAAAAGTACTTTTACTTGAGTCATATTATTCTGAAGTAAAAGTACTTTTACTTGAGTCATATTATTCTGAAGTAACAGTACTTTTACTTGAGTTATATTATTCTGAAGTAACAGTACTTTTACTTGAGTCATATTATTCTGAAGTAACAGTACTTTTACTTGAGTTATATTATTCTGAAGTAACAGTACTTTTACTGGAGTTATATTATTCTGAAGTAACAGTACTTTTACTTGAGTCATATTATTCTGAAGTAACAGTACTTTTACTCGAGTTATATTATTCGAAGTCATATTTTATTCTGAAGTAACAGTACTTTTACTTGAGTCATTGAGTCATATTTGATTCTGAAGTAACAGTACTTTTACTTGAGTCATATTATTCTGAAGTAACAGTACTTTTACTGGAGTTATATTATTCTGAAGTAACAGTACTTTTACTTGAGTTATATTATTCTGAAGTAACAGTACTTTTACTTGAGTCATATTATTCTGAAGTAACAGTACTTTTACTTGAGTCATATTATTCTGGAGTAACAGTACTTTTACTTGAGTCATATTATTCTGTAGTAACAGTACTTTTACTTGAGTTATATTATTCTGAAGTAACAGTACTTTTACTTGAGTCATATTATTCTGAAGTAAAAGTACTTTTACTTGAGTCATATTATTCTGAAGTAAAAGTACTTTTACTTGAGTCATATTATTCTGAAGTAACAGTACTTTTACTTGAGTTATATTATTCTGAAGTAACAGTACTTTTACTTGAGTCATATTATTCTGAAGTAACAGTACTTTTACTTGAGTTATATTATTCTGAAGTAACAGTACTTTTACTGGAGTTATATTATTCTGAAGTAACAGTACTTTTACTTGAGTCATATTATTCTGAAGTAACAGTACTTTTACTCGAGTCATATTATTCTGAAGTAACAGTACTTTTACTTGAGTCATATTATTCTGAAGTAACAGTACTTTTACTTGAGTACATTGTTTGGCTCTCTACCCCCTCTGGTTAAACGGAGCTAGAATCGGTTCTTCATCATATTAGAGAAAGAAGATCCGAGAGAACATGTTAGCTAAAGAATCTCGCTCAAAATAAATTAATTTAACTCTCAATTATATATTTTTTATATCAGTTTGAAAAGAAATTTTCTCAAAAAACAAAAACGTTTTTCTTCTCGCTCTCAAAACCTAATAAAATAAAATAATAATATCAGTGTTTGCTCTTGTAAAGCGCCCAATGAGAGGAGAGCGCAGATGTGAGTCGTCATTTTACGACTAGTAGTATGAAAGATGCTAACGAGATGCTAATGAGATGCTAATGAGATGCTAACGAGAGACTTCTATAACGTCCGAAGCAGAACATTATTTATTTTTTCCTAGAAACTGAAACAGATAAAAACCTTAAACTATGCAGAGGACCCATAAAATAAATATAATAACTATTAATTTTTTTTATTTTTATTTTTTATTTATTATCATCTTTAAATTTTACAAACATGGTAAACAGTTATTGAACAGTTGGCATCAGGAGAATATATAAAAAGATACAAAATAAAAATAAAAAATAAATAAATAAAAAATAAAAAATCCTTTCCATGCATTAAATATAGATAAGCTTAAGAAAAAAATATATATAAATAAATAAAAATACAAGTACATAAAAATATAAAAATAAATACAAATAAATAAGTTAGAAAAGTATAATAACTATTAATATAAAGAGTGGATTGGATGGTTCACGCG
>CM049376.1:73500-78500 GCA_026937815.1 Etheostoma perlongum
TCTGTCCTTGTCTTCCTCCCTACCCCAATGTCGGTCCTGACTAAGCCTGTCCTGTCTGTCCCAAGGTCCGTCCCGTCTGAGCCTACCCTGTCTGTGTCCAGCCCCACGTGCCTTCTGTTCCTGGTTCCCTCTTGGGCGCCCTCTCGTTCCCTGTCTCAGTCCCTCTCTAGTCCCTCTCGTTCCCTCCTCTCGTGCCCTTCTCGCGCCCTTCCCTCGTGCCCTTCCCTCGTTTCCTCCTCTTGTCCCCTCTCTCGTTCCCTCCTCTCGTTCCCTCCTCTCCTGTCCTTCTCTCGTTCCCTCCTCTCGTTCCCTCCTCTCCTGTCCTTCTCTCGTTCCCTTCTCTCGTTCCCTCCTCTCCTGTCCTTCTCTCATTCCCTCCTCTCGTTCCCTCCTCTCCTGGTCTTCTCACGTTCCCTTCTCTCGTTCCCTCCTCTCGTTTCCTCCTCTCCTGTCCTTCTCTCGTTCCCTCCTTTCCTGTCCTTCTCTCGTTCCCTTTTTTGTTCCCTTTCTCGTTTCTTCCATAGTTTCCTCCTCTCGTTCGCCCTCTCATCTCTTTCTTGCTCATTCTCTCGCTCGTTCTCTTGTTCCCTTACTCGTTCCCTCTCTCGCCCTCTCGCTCGTCCTCTCGTTCCCTCTCTCGTTCGCTTTCTCGTTTGCCCTCTCCTTCCCTCTCCAGTTCAGTCCCTTGTGCCCTTGTTCCCTCTCTCCCAGCCTTTTCTTTTTTCCGCCCTTCTGGGTTGTTTTTTGTTCTTTTGCCGTCTGGTAGCCGTCCTGGGGGGGGGGGGGGGGGTCCTGTTATGGTTTGGTGTTTTGTCTTATTTTATTGTGGTAGTCTGTTTTCCTGTGTTTATTTCTTAGCCTGGTTCTGTCATGTCTTGCGTTTGTTGTATGGTATTTTTGGTCTTGTCTTGTACATGTTTCCTGTTTTATTTTGAAGTTTGTCTCGTTGGGTATTTAGTTCTACTTCCTGTGTTTTCCCGCCCCTGTGATTACCTTATGTCTTCCACCTGTGTCCCAGCCCTCTTGTCACCTGGTTACCCTCTGGATTTAGTCTTGGTGCTGTCCTTGCCCTGTGTCAGATCCTTATTTCTGGTTGGTGTGTTCGTGAGTGTTGTTTGCTGTTGTCCTGTTCCTGTTCCTGTTCCTGGTCCCGTTCCTGGTCCCGTTCCTGGTCCTGTTCCTGTTCCTGTTCCTGATCCCGTTCCTGGTCCTGTTCCTGTTCCTGATCCCATTCCTGTTCCTGTTCCTGTTCTTGTTCCTGATCCCGTTCTTGTTCCTGATCCCGTTCCTGTTCCTGATCCTGGTCCTGATCCTCCGTTCCTGTTCCTGTTCCTGGTCCTGGTCCTGTTCCTGTTCCTGATCCCGTTCCTGTTCCTGTTCCTGATCCTGTTCCTGATCCCGTTCCTGTTCCTGTTTCTGATCCTGATCCTGCATTTTTCCCTGAGGTCGTTGTTCTTTCCCCAGTTTCTTTGTTCCTGGTGTTTGTTTTCTTTTCGGACTCTTTTGGATTTTTGACATTTCATATTTTTGACTTTTTGGATTCAGGATTTGTTTTTCCGTTGTGTCGTCGTATCCCAGTGCCGGTTGGACTCCCTTTGTTAATAAATCTCCATTACTCTCTCTCTCCTGCCTTCCTGTCTCACCTCAGCATTTGGGTCTTCGATTCCGTTCCGCACAACAATTATTACTGTAAAGTCTTCATTTAGCTGCTTTTTAGACTGAACCAAGCTGTAGTGATACGGAGATTTATTTTATTTTATTTTATTTTATTTTATTGGACATATTGATTTCAGATGGTGCTCAGATGAAGGTAAGCAGCTCCAGAGGTGATGGAGACATTAAAAGAGGAGAAAACGTCACACTGAGCTGTTCTGCTGGGATCTGCACCATCCACCAACTAGAGGTCACCTGGTTCAGAGATGGCTCCGCCCTCTCAGAGGCTGGCCCCGCCCTCCATCTCAGCGCCCTGACTGCAGAGGATTCTGGGAACTACACCTGTGGTTTGAAGGGGAGGGAGCCCACCCTCTCCGCCCCGTACAGCCTCCACGTGGGAGCAGAAGAGGAAGGTTTGTGTCATCAGTTTTTCAGTCTGTCTATATATATCTATATATAAAATAAACTACAAACACAATCTAAAACACTGTAATCCTGCAGCATAACACAGTCTTTCCAGAAAAATCTTTTTTTTTGTGATTGTTGCAAAAATCCTTGGTTATGCGTCATGTTTTCTTAAAAAATGCGATGGAATAAGCAAGATATTTATGCCGTTTAATGAGATGAAATGATGTACTAGCAAAAAAAAAAGAGACTGTTCGTCTTGTCGTGTAATTACATAACTTCACAACATTCCCATGGTAACAGGGAAGGAAGGGGTTGTGGGAGGGGTTACGGTTCTGTGACACACAGGAAGAACAGGATGGATGGGTTTAGGAAAAGAAGTTATTTTCCGTTGTTTTCTGTTGTTTTCTGTTGTTTTCTGTTGTTTTCCGTTATTTTCCGTTATTTTCCGTTATTTTCCGTTGTTTTCTGTTTACTTTGTGGAATTTTCAAACATTCCGTGCCACCACCACGGAATGTTCACGCATTCCGTGAACATTCCGGAATGCTGGGAGAGCTGAACATCTGCGAGGGTTCCGTGGAAGATTGTTACAGATATTTGGGCGAGAGGGCGGAGCTGAGGCAGTGTTGTTTCTGGTTGCTATGGCGCAGCGCTAAGCTAAACGCTAAAGCGGGAAAGTTGCTGATTCTCAAACGTCCTGAAACCAATGGGAGATCATCCGGCGGGTAAACACAGACCTGCGGGTACTGGAGACCTTCATCTGCATGTACAGCTAAAAATCTGTAGACTTTCCCTTTAAGTTAGCAGCTAACGCTAGCGGTAGCTAGCCTGGTTGCCAGACCACTCAACCAGGTGGTGTTAGCTTAGCTGGAGGGCAAATAAAAAGGGCTGAAAACACGGACAACTGCCCGAAATAAGTTTTAACATCCACATCATTAATAAATAAATAATATATTAGTATAATATCTCCTGATGTCTGATGTGTTCTGCAGGAGGGGGGGGGCGTCTGCCTCTGATCGTTGGTCTGGTGCTCGGGGTCCTGCTGGTCATCATCATCGCTGTTATTCTGCTCGTCTGCATCATCAAAAGGTAGTTTCATAAATCTGGGGTGTTGTGGTCTTGGTGTTGTGTTGATATTGTGGTCTTGGTGTTGTGTTGTGGTCTTGGTGTTGTGTTGATATTGTGGTCTTGGTGTTGTGTTGTGGTCTTGGTGTTGTGTTGATATTGTGGTCTTGGTGTTGTGTTGCAGGAGGGGAGCAGCAGGTCCGGATCAGTCAGGGAGACGGGACCAGGACCTGAAGGTGGGCCGAGATGTTTCACTGCTGATTATAGTCAGATGTGTAATGAGTCTCTCTTTCTTCATCTCTTCCTGTCTTTCCTCGTCTCTGTCTGTCTTTCTTCATCTATGTCTGTCCTTGGTTTCCAGCCTTCTGCTAACATCAGCAGCTTCCTGCCGCCGGCTGAGCGTCAGGAACCCATCAGCGATTTGGAGGACGTCAGCTACGCCTCGGTCCACTTCACACACAAGAACCAGGCCAGGTACTGGAGTCTGCATCCACTCAAAGTTGTGTTGCTGCTGACAGACTCAGATTATTATTCTAAGTGTGTGACAACATTATGGGATGGATCCCTACAGAGAGAGACCTTTTAGTTAAAGAGGAAGATCCTTTTAGTTTAACATGAAACAGAAATCACCATCACCAAACCCACCAGACTCCATGTAAATAATCACTACTTTTAGCGTGTATAGAGCAGCATATCTCCACCAGACTCCATGTAAATAATCACTACTTTTAGCGTGTATAGAGCAGCATATCTCCACCAGACTCCATGTAAATAATCACTACTTTTAGCATGTATAGAGCAGCATATCTCCACCAGACTCCATGTAAATAATCACTACTTTTAGCGTGTATAGAGCAGCATATCTCCACCAGACTCCATGTAAATAATCACTACTTTTAGCATGTATAGAGCAGCATATCTCCACCAGACTCCATGTAAATAATCACTACTTTTAGTGTGTATAGAGCAGCATATCTCCACCAGACTCCATGTAAATAATCACTACTTTTAGCATGTATAGAGCAGCATATCTCCACCAGACTCCATGTAAATAATCACTACTTTTAGCGTGTATAGAGCAGCATATCTCCACCAGACTCCATGTAAATAATCACTACTTTTAGCGTGTATAGAGCAGCATATCTCCACCAGACTCCATGTAAATAATCACTACTTTTAGTGTGTATAGAGCAGCATATCTCCACCAGCCTCCATGTAAATAATCACTACTTTTAGCGTGTATAGAGCAGCATATCTCCACCAGACTCCATGTAAATAATCACTACTTTTAGTGTGTATAGAGCAGCATATCTCCACCAGCCTCCATGTAAATAATCACTAACATTACAGCTTGTTTCTACCTGATGCTGCAGCATATGAAAGGTTTTCTCATCTTCTGCTTGATATTGATTCATTTTCAGACGGGTGGAGCAGGTGGAGGACTCCACCATCTACAGCCCTGTAGCCCATACAGGCTGAAGACAAACCATGATGGCAAATACACTTTTTACATGTTTGTTTAAAAATTTTAAATTTTGTTTACATTTTTTTTATAATTTTATTTTTTATTTTTTAATGTTTTAAAAAAACACTTTTTTAAAATGTTCTTTAAAATCTTTTTTGTCCTTTTTTGTTTTTATTTAAATTTTAAATTTTTGTGAAAAAAAATAAAAAACTCCTCATCCAATAATATCTGAAGTTATCTGACTCAATACATTCATTATACTCATTATACTCAATACATTCATTATACTCATTATACTCAATACACTCATTATACTCATTGTACTCATTATACTCATTATACTCATTATACTCATTCTACTCATTATACTCATTCTACTCATTATACTCATTGTACTCATTATACTCATTA
>CM049376.1:83500-88500 GCA_026937815.1 Etheostoma perlongum
GTCCTGGACATGGGCTTCAGACGTTCCTAGTCCTCTTGTCAAGCTGCTCCTGAACAACAAACAAGGTCAGAAGCGTCTTACCTGGGCTAAAGAAACAAAGAACTGGTCCAAAGTCCTCTTTTCTGATGAGAGCACATTCTGCATCTCATCTGGAAACCAAGGTCCCAGAGTCTGGAGGAGGAATGGAGAGGCCCACAATCCAAGATGCTTGAAGTCCAGCGTGAAGTTCCCAAGTCTGTGTTGGTCTGGGGAGCCATGTCCTCTGCTGGTGTTGGTCCACTGGGCTTTATGAAGTCCAGAGTCAGCGCAGCCGTCTACCAGGACATTTTAGAGTCCTTTATGCTTCCTTCAGCAGACGAGCTTTATGGAGATGCTGACTTCATTTTTCAGCAGGACTTGGCACCTGCCCACACGGCCAAAAGTACCAAAACCTGGTTCAATGACCATGGGATTACTCCAGACCTGAACCCCATAGAGAATCTATGGGGCACTGCCAAGAGAAAGATGAAAGACATGAGACCGAACAATGCAGAAGAGCTGAAGGCCGCTATTGTAGCATCCTGGTCTTCATAACACCTCAGCAGGGCCACAGGCTGATAGCATCCTGGTCTTCATAACACCTCAGCAGGGCCACAGGCTGATAGCATCCTGGTCTTCCATAACACGTCAGCAGGGCCACAGGCTGATAGCATCCTGGTCTTCCATAACCCCTCAGCAGGGCCACAGGCTGATAGCATCCTGGTCTTCCATAACCCCTCAGCAGGGCCACAGGCTGATAGCATCCTGGTCTTCCATAACCCCTCAGCAGGGCCACAGGCTGATAGCATCCTGGTCTTCCATAACCCCTCAGCAGGGCCACAGGCTGATAGCATCCTGGTCTTCCATAACCCCTCAGCAGGGCCACAGGCTGATAGCATCCTGGTCTTCCATAACCCCTCAGCAGGGCCACAGGCTGATAGCATCCTGGTCTTCCATAACCCCTCAGCAGGGCCACAGGCTGATAGCATCCTGGTCTTCCATAACCCCTCAGCAGGGCCACAGGCTGATAGCATCCTGGTCTTCCATAACCCCTCAGCAGGGCCACAGGCTGATAGCATCCTGGTCTTCCATAACCCCTCAGCAGGGCCACAGGCTGATAGCATCCTGGTCTTCCATAACCCCTCAGCAGGGCCACAGGCTGATAGCATCCTGGTCTTCCATAACCCCTCAGCAGGGCCACAGGCTGATAGCATCCTGGTCTTCCATAACCCCTCAGCAGGGCCACAGGCTGATAGCATCCTGGTCTTCCATAACCCTGGTCTTTGTGTTCTCCAGAAATATAACGCAGACTATGATCTGTCGGCGAAGGAGGGAGCAGACAGCCTGGCCTTCATCTCCCTGCTGGAGGAGAAGCTCAAACCTGCTCTGGTACACACACACACACACAGAGACACACACACAGACAGATGCACACACACACACACACACAGACACACACACACATACACACATGTCTGTGTGTGTGTGCGTGTGTGTGTGTGTGTGTGTGTGTGTGTGTCTGTGTGTGTGTGTGTGTGTGTGTGCGTCTGTCTGTTTGTGTGTGTCTCTGTGTGTCTGTGTGTGTGTGTGTGTGTGTGTGTGTGTGTGTGTGTGTGTGTGTGTGTGTGTGTGTGTGTGTGTGTGTCTGTCTGTTTGTGTGTCTCTGTGTGTCTCTGTGTGTGTGTGTGTGTGTGTGTGTGTGTGTGTGTGTGTGTGTGTGTGTGTGTGTGTGTGTGTGTGTGTGTGTGTGTGTGTGTGTGTGTGTGTGTGTGTGTGTGTGTGTGTGTGTATCTGTGTGTGTGTGTGTGTGTCTGTGTCTGTGTGTGTGTCTGTGTGTGTGTGTTAGATATACACCTTCTGGGTGGAGCCTAAGAACTACGTGGAGGTGACGCGGCGCTGGTACGCGGAGCAGCTGCCCTTCCCCCTCAGCCTCTTCCTGCCCGGCCGCATGCAGCGCCGCCGCATGGAGACGCTGCAGCTGCTGCGAGGAGGCGCCAGCCTGGAGGCCGGGGACGAGCTGGAGAAGGAGGTGAGGACTCACTACCCAGCATGCTCGCTGGGTGAGGACTCACTACCCAGCATGCTCGCTGGGTGAGGACTCACTACCCAGCATGCTCGCTGGGGTTAGGACTCACTACCCAGCATGCTCGCTGGGTTAGGACTCACTACCCAGCATGCTCGCTGGGTGAGGACTCACTACCCAGCATGCTCGCTGAGTGAGAACTCACTACCCAGCATGCTCGCTGGGGTTAGGACTCACTACCCAGCATGCTCGCTGGGGTTAGGACTCACTACCCAGCATGCTCGCTGGGTTAGGACTCACTACCCAGCATGCTCGCTGGGGTTAGGACTCACTACCCAGCATGCTCTCTGCCTCCACGCTGTGGTAGTAACCATAACAACAGGAGAAGCTCAGAGGAGAAGTTCGTCCCTTCTTCTTCTTCTTCTTCTTCTTCTTTGATGTTTCTGCAACTTTTGTATTTTTAAGAACTTTTCCCAAAATAAGCAAAAATAAGTTCTCCCTCCACCTTCTCCCTCCTCCTCCTCCACCTTCTCCCTCCTCCTCCTCTCCCTCCTCTCCCTCCTCCTCTCCCTCCTCCTCCTCTCCCTCCTCTCCCTCCTCTTCTCCCTCCTCCCTCCTCCTCCTCCTCCTCTTCCTCCTCCTCCTCTCCCTCCTCTTCTCCCTCCTCCTCCTCTCCCTCCTCCTCCCCCCTCCTCCTCCTCTCCCTCCTCCTCCCCCCTCCTCCTCCTCCCTCCTCCTCCTCTCCCTCCTCCTCCCTCCTCCTCCTCCCCCTCCTCCCCCCTCCTCCTCCTCCCTCCTCCTCCTCTCCCTCCCTTATTAGATTACGTAAACATCCGTCCCACATTTTAAGAATCGAGCCAGATGTTCCAGAGCTGAGAGGGAAATATGTGAAGCAGCTTCCCAGCATGCATCAGTGTTCCACCCCGTCTCCGTGGAGCTGTTTGGGACAAACGTCCCGGCGGTTTTATAATAGTAGGAAAAGTGTCTCCGTCGCCATGACGACCGGCAGGCTGTTTCCGTCCGTCTGAGACTCTGAGTTCAGCAGAAAGACGGAGCAGCTGGTGGAGCTGCTACGTCTACCAGGAGCCTTCAGGCCTTTCTCCACCTTTCTCCACCTTTCCCCACCTTTCTCCACCTTTCTCCACCTTTCTCTGTGCTTTCTCCACCTTTCTCCACCTTTCTCTGTGCTTATTGCTGCTTATTTTAAGAGTTTTCTCCATATTATATATTGACAGTATACTATATATTTATATTATATATTTGTACTATATATTTATACTATATATTTGTACTATATATTTATACTATATATTTGTACTATATATTTATACTATATATTTGTACTATATATTTATACTATATATTTGTGTTGTGTGTCCAGCTGTACCGAGACGCTGCAGAGTGTATTATATATTTGTACTATATATTTATATTATATATTTGTATTGTGTTGTGTGTCCAGCTGTACCGAGACGCTGCAGAGTGTATGAACCTGCTCTCCCAACGCCTCGGATCACAGAAGTTCTTCTTCGGAGACTCGTAAGTTCAGACCTGGAGAGAGGGACGTCTCACCTTCAGTCCCTCATGATAATCCTGTGTGTGTGTGTCTGTGTGTGTGTGTGTGTGTGTGTGTGTGTGTGTGTGTCTGTGTGTGTGTGTGTGTGTGTGTGTGTGTGTGTGTGTGTGTGTGTGTGTGTGTGTGTGTGTGTCTGTGTGTGTGTGTGTGTCTGTGTGTGTGTGTGTGTCTGTGTGTGTGTGTGTGTGTGTGTGTGTGTGTGTGTGTGTGTGTGTGTGTGTGTGTGTGTGTGTGTGTGTGTGTGTGTGTGTGTGTGTGTGTGTGTGTGTGTGTGTGTGTGTGTGTGTGTCTGCAGGCCTTCCTCTCTGGATGCCTACGTCTTCGGTCACCTGGCTCCCGTCCTGAAGTCCAAGCTACCCAACGGGAGGCTGCAGCAGCATCTCCGGTCTCTGGAGAACCTGAGCAGCTTCTGCAGCAACATCCTGCTGCTCTACTTCCCCCGGGACGGCCGGGGGGGTGAGTCACATGACCTCATAGACCTTAGTGGTCCCCTAATACTGGACTTGAAGTCTCTTTTATATAGACCTTAGTGGTCCCTAATACTGTATCTGAAGTCTCTTTATATAGACCTTAGTGGTCCCTAATACTGGATCTGAAGTCTCTTTATATAGACCTTAGTGGTCCCCTAATACTGTATCTGAAGTCTCTTTATATAGACCTTAGTGGTCCCTAATACTGTATCTGAAGTCTCTTTATATAGACCTTAGTGGTCCCTAATACTGGATCTGAAGTCTCTTTATATAGACCTTAGTGGTCCCCTAATACTGTATCTGAAGTCTCTTTATATAGACCTTAGTGGTCCCTTTAATACTGTATCTGATCTGAAGTCTCTTTTATATAGACCTTAGTGGTCCCTAATACTGGATCTGAAGTCTCTTTATATAGACCTTAGTGGTCCCCTGGACTAATACTGTATCTGAAGTCTCTTTATATAGACCTTAGTGGTCCCTAATACTGTATCTGAAGTCTCTTTTATATAGACCTTAGTGGTCCCTAATACTGGATCTGAAGTCTCTTTATATAGACCTTAGTGGTCCCCTAATACTGGACTTGAAGTCTCTTTTATATAGACCTTAGTGGTCCCTAATACTGTATCTGAAGTCTCTTTATATAGACCTTAGTGGTCCCTAATACTGTATCTGAAGTCTCTTTATATAGACCTTAGTGGTCCCCTAATACTGGATCTGAAGTCTCTTTATATAGACCTTAGTGGTCCCCTAATACTGTATCTGAAGTCTCTTTATATAGACCTTAGTGGTCCCCTAATACTGTATCTGAAGTCTCTTTATATAGACCTTAGTGGTCCCCTAATACTGTATCTGAAGTCTCTTTTATATAGACCTTATACTGTATCTGAAGTCTCTTTTATATTTTTATATAGAC
>CM049376.1:91000-108500 GCA_026937815.1 Etheostoma perlongum
TTCAGAAAGTCAACAAGCTGCAATGTAATGTTAACAAAAATGTCCATCAACATTATGGGATGGATCCCTACAGAGAGAGAGCTTTTAGTTAAAGAGGAAGATCCTTTTAGTTTAACATGAAACAGAAATCACCATCACCAAACCCACCAGACTCCATGTAAATAATCACTACTTTTAGCGTCGTCACTTAATTCAAAGTGGACAGAAACTAAATAAAACTACCAAAAGACGTCTTGGTTCATCTTTCCACTGTTCCAACAATCACCACTCTGGTCTGGTTGGAATAAACTCTTAATTCACCCATTTACATGTGGAGATATGCTGCTCTATACACGCTAAAAGTAGTGATTATTTACATGGAGTCTGGTGGAGATATGCTGCTCTATACACACTAAAAGTAGTGATTATTTACATGGAGTCTGGTGGAGATATGCTGCTCTATACACGCTAAAAGTAGTGATTATTTACATGGAGTCTGGTGGAGATATGCTGCTCTATACACACTAAAAGTAGTGATTATTTACATGGAGTCTGGTGGAGATATGCTGCTCTATACACACTAAAAGTAGTGATTATTTACATGGAGTCTGGTGGAGATATGCTGCTCTATACACGCTAAAAGTAGTGATTATTTACATGGAGTCTGGTGGAGATATGCTGCTCTATACATGCTAAAAGTAGTGATTATTTACATGGAGTCATAACTTTAACAAAAAAATTAAAATTAAGTGTAAAATGTACTTGAGAGTCTCTCTTCGCTCGCGCGCTTTATGCTAATCATCTCCTGTCAGTCTGCGCTGCGCGCACACGCCGTTTGGTTTTGGGGAGCTATGCGCGCGCCAGCAGCAGTTTCCAGCGGAGCTCGTGCCCGTTGGTCTGGTCTCTCTGCGGCTCCGGTTCTCCTCGCGCCCCTCTACGTTCGGTTCCTTTGGACCCTCTTTATGAACGTTGTTCGACCCGGTTCTGTTGGCTCGGTGTCTTTAGCTTCATCACGGGTCCCGTTCTCTCGGTAACCGGTTCAGACATGGGTTGGACCGTCCCGGTTCTGCTGTCAATCATCTGTGCTGGACTCACGGCCGGAGCACCGGACGGACCGGACGTTCAAGGTAAGTACCGAGCTACCGTAGTCCTGCATCTGAGACCCGATGACCTGTTACACCAGGGTCCAGTGTAAAAACAGGGATTAAGATTTAAAAAAAAACAAAAACATAGTCCTGTATCTGAGACCCGATGACCCTCTAAAACATAGTCCTGTATCTGAGACCCGATGACCCTCTAAAACATAGTCCTGTATCTGAGACCCGATGACCCTCTAAACCATAGTCCTGTATCTGAGACCCGATGACCCTCTAAAACATAGTCCTGTATCTGAGACCCGATGACCCTCTAAAACATAGTCCTGTATCTGAGACCCGATGACCCTCTAAACCATAGTCCTGTATCTGAGACCCGATGACCCTCTAAAACATAGTCCTGTATCTGAGACCCGATGAACTGCATGTGCATTTGACATGAAAATGTCATGTCAATATAGACATATTTTAGAAAATATACACATTTGATGAGCTGGAATAAGATAATTTTCCCTTATTTTCATAAATAAAGATCAAAATAGTTGGTGCTTTGTTTTGGTTGACAACATATGTATTAATCTTTGCAGCTTTAAAAAATGCTGTTTTTACAGTGGACCCTGGTGTGACAGGGTTAATCAGTGACACTCTGACCCACAAATCAATGTGTTATAAACTAAATATAAAGTATAATTGACCTGTTACGTAATGTTACAGGTTTTTAGTTGATTCTTTTATCCAAAGTGGCTTCTAATTAAGTAGTAAGTGCAAGTTAATGTGAAATAAGCCAAACTACAAAGAGTTATATCAAAGTGCAGCTTTGATTATGTATTTCTTTTATTTTCTTCTATCAGAGGAAGCGTTCCCTATCCCAGAAAGCGTTCCCTATCCCAGAAAGTGTTCCCTATATCAGAAAGCGTTCCCTATCCCAGAAAGCGTTCCCTATCCCAGAAAGTGTTCCCTACATCAGAAAGCGTTCCCTATCCCAGAAAGTGTTCCCTATCTCAGAAAGCGTTCCCTATCCCAGAAAGCGTTCCCTATCTCAGAAAGCGTTCCCTATCCCAGAAAGCGTTCCCTATCCCAGAAAGTGTTCCCTACATCAGAAAGCGTTCCCTATCCCAGAAAGCGTTCCCTATCCCAGAAAGCGTTCCTTATCTCAGAAAGCGTTCCCTATCTCAGAAAGCATTCCCTATCCCAGAAAGCGTTCCCTATCCCAGAAAGCGTTCCCTATCCCAGAAAGTGTTCCCCACATCAGAAAGCGTTCCCTATCCCAGAAAGCGTTCCCTATCTCAGAAAGCGTTCCCTATCCCAGAAAGCGTTCCCTATCTCAGAAAGTGTTCCCTATCCCAGAAGCGTTCCCTATCCCAGAAAGTGTTCCCTATCAGAGGATTCCCATCAGAGGAAGCGTTCCCTATCTCAGAAGCGTTCCCTATCAGAGGAAGCGTTCCCTATCAGAGGAAGCGTTCCCTATCTCAGAAAGCGTTCCCTATCTCAGAAAGCGTTCCCTATCCCAGAAAGCGTTCCCTATCCCAGAAAGTGTTCCCTACATCAGAAAGCCTATCCCAGAAAGTGTTCCCTATCCCAGAAAGCGTTCCCTATCTCAGAAAGCGTTCCCTATCTCAGAAAGCGTTCCCTATCCCAGAAAGCGTTCCCTATCCCAGAAAGCGTTCCCTATCCCAGAAAGTGTTCCCTACATCAGAAAGCGTTCCCTATCCCAGAAAGCGTTCCCTATCTCAGAAAGCGTTCCCTATCCCAGAAAGCGTTCCCTATCTCAGAAAGTGTTCCCTATCCCAGAAGCGTTCCCTATCCCAGAAAGTGTTCCCTATCAGAGGAAGCGTTCCCTATCCCAGAAGCGTTCCCTATCAGAGGAAGCGTTCCCTATCAGAGGAAGCGTTCCCTATCTCAGAAAGCGTTCCCTATCCCAGAAAGCGTTCCCTATCCCAGAAAGTGTTCCCTATATCAGAAAGCGTTCCCTATCCCAGAAAGTGTTCCCTACATCAGAAAGTGTTCCCTATCCCAGAAAGCGTTCCCTATCTCAGAAAGTGTTCCCTATCCCAGAAGCGTTCCCCTATCCCAGAAAGTGTTCCCTATCAGAGGAAGCGTTCCCCTATCCCAGAAGCGTTCCCTATCAGAGGAAGCGTTCCCTATCAGAGGAAGCGTTCCCTATCTCAGAAAGCGTTCCCTATCCCAGAAAGCGTTCCTCTATCCCAGAAAGTGTTCCCTATATCAGAAAGCGTTCCCTATCCCAGAAAGTGTTCCCTACATCAGAAAGCGTTCCCTATCCCAGAAAGCGTTCCCTATCTCAGAAAGCGTTCCCTATCCCAGAAAGCGTTCCCTATCTCAGAAAGTGTTCCCTATCCCAGAAGCGTTCCCTATCCCAGAAAGTGTTCCCTATCAGAGGAAGCGTTCCCTATCAGAGGAAGCGTTCCCTATCTCAGAAGCGTTCCCTATCAGAGGAAGCGTTCCCTATCAGAGGAAGCGTTCCCTATCTCAGAAAGCGTTCCCTATCTCAGAAAGCGTTCCCTATCCCAGAAAGCGTTCCCTATCCCAGAAAGCGTTCCCTATCTCAGAAAGCGTTCCCTATCTCAGAAAGCGTTCCCTATCCCAGAAAGCGTTCCCTATCCCAGAAAGCGTTCCCTATCCCAGAAAGTGTTCCCTACATCAGAAAGCGTTCCCTATACCAGAAAGCGTTTCTTCTTTTATCATCGTGCAGATGTGTCCCGATCAGGCGCGTCGCCATACCAACAACTCAGAAGTCAGAAGCCGGTGCCGATACCGGTCAAATAACCCGATTCTCGATTTTTCTAAGAGTCCATGTACTTTAACTTAAAAAACTTAAAACTTAAAACAGAAACTTCTTTATTAAAATATTTTAAAAATATCAAAATGTGATAACAGACATACAGAACATGCAATAGAGCGTAGAACACCGTAATAAAGTGCATTTCAGGGTCATAGTGCAACAACCAGACACGTTCCAAACATTTCTTAAAACAGCAGTGTTTCTACCAGCTGCGTGACCAGAGACGTCCCGTCCCCCGTCCCCCCGTCCCCCCGTCCCCCCATCCCCCGTCCCGTCCCCAGGTAAATATTGGACCTGTAGTTGAAAGATGGAGACAGCTTAGAGTCCAAAAGGACGCAGGTTTTCTCCTGAACAAGTCGCTTAGGATTAGCTTCAGGCTAATTAAAACAAGACATGTTGTGGACAAAACAAGACATTTGAGGACGTCCTCTTGGGCTTTTTGGGGAACGCTGATCCAGATTTCCGAGCCCAGACCACTCATCCGTTCACCCGTTCATCAGCCAGGTTGATTGATGTGTTGTAAAGCTGCTCCTCTGCCTGCTGTCCCCAGTGATCGACGTGCTGAGTCTCCAGGACTCCAAGCAGAGCGTGGCGGCGGTGGAGAAGCTGTCGGCCGGTCTGAGCGCGCTCAGTGACGTCTACGTGGTGTCCACGTTTCGGCTGCCGGCAAAGCTTGGCGGCGTCCTGCTGGGCGTCTACAGCAAGCAGGACAACAGGAAGTACCTGGAGGTCGCCGTCATGGGGAAGATCAACAAAGGTGACTCGAGAGCTGCGTTGGAAAGTGTTCCCTATCCCAGAAAGTGTTCCCTATGTCAGAAAGTGTTCCCTATCCCAGAAACAGTTCCCTATGTCAGAAAGTGTTCCCTATCCCAGAAACAGTTCCCTATGTCAGAAAGTGTTCCCTATCCCAGAAACAGTTCCCTATGTCAGAAAGTGTTCCCTATCCCAGAAACAGTTCCCTATTAGAGAAAGCGTTCCCTATATCAGAAAGTGTTCCCTATATCAGAAAGTGTTCCCTCTTTCAGAAAGCATTCCCTATCCCAGAAAGCATTCCCTATCGCAGAAAGCGTTCCCTATCAGAGAAAACGTTCCCTATTGCAGAAAGTGTTCCCTATATCAGAAAGTGTTCCCTATGTCAGAAAGTGTTCCCTATGTCTGAAAGCGTTCCCTATGTCAGAAAGCGTTCCCTATATCAGAAAGTGTTCCCTATATCAGAAAGTGTTCCCTATGTCAGAAAGCGTTCCCTATGTCAGAAAGCATTCCCTATTCCAGAAAGTGTTCCCTATCAGAGGAAGTGTTCCCCATGTCAGAAAGTGTTCCCTATCCCAGAAAGTGTTCCCTATCAGAGGAAGTGTTCCCAATTGCAGAAAGTATTCCCTATCTCAGAAAGCGTTCCCTATCTCAGAAAGCATTCCCTATCCCAGAAAGCATTCCCTATCTCAGATAGCGTTCCCTATCCCAGAAAGCATTCCCTATCTCAGAAAGCGTTCCCTTCCTCAGAAAGCGTTCCCTATCCCAGAAAGCGTTCCCTATCTCAAAAGCATTCCCTATCGCAGAAAGCTTTCCCTATCCCAGAAAGCGTTCCCTATCTCAAAAGCATTCCCTATCCCAGAAAGCGTTCCCTATGTCAGAAAGCGTTCCCAATCGCAGAAAGCGTTCCCTTTCTCAGAAAGCATTCCCTATCGCAGAAAGCGTTCCCTATTAGAAAAAGCGTTCCCTATCTCAGAAGCATTCCCTATAGCAGAAAGCGTTCCCAGAAAACGTTCCCTATGTCAGAAAGCGTTCCCAATCGCAGAAAGCGTTCCCTATCTCAAAAAGCGTTCCCTATCCCAGAAAGCGTTCCCTATCTCAGAAAGCGTTCCCTATCCCAGAAAGCATTCCCTATCTCAGAAAGCATTCCCTATCTCAGAAAGCGTTCCCTATCCCAGAAAGCATTTCCTACCTCAGAAAGCGTTCCCTATCAGAGGAAGCGTTCCTTATCTCAGAAAGCGTTCTCTATCTCAGAAAGCGTTCCCTATGTCAGAAAGCATTCCCTATCTCAGAAAGTGTTCCTATCCCAGAAAGCGTTCCCTATCTCAGAAAGCGTTCCCTATCAGAGGAAGTGTTCCCTATCTCAGAAAGCGTTCCCTATCCCAGAAAGCGTTCCCTATCCCAGAAGCGTTCCCTATCAGAGGAAGTGTTCCCTATCCCAGAAAGCGTTCCCTATCAGAGGAAGTGTTCCCTATCCCAGAAAGTGTTCCCTATCCCAGAAAGCGGTCCCTATCCCAGAAAGCGTTTCCTATCCCAGAAAGCGTTCCCTATCCCAGAAGCGTTCCCTATCAGAGGAAGTGTTCCCTATCCCAGAAAGTGTTCCCTATCCCAGAAGCGTTTCCTTATCAGAGGAAGTGTTCCCTATCCCAGAAGCGTTTCCTTATCAGAGGAAGCGGTCCCTATCCCAGAAGCGTTTCCTTATCAGAGGAAGCGGTCCCTATCCCAGAAGCGTTTCCTTATCAGAGGAAGTGTTCCCTATCCCAGAAAGTGTTCCTTATCAGAGGAAGTGTTCCCTATCCCAGAAGCATTTCCTTATCAGAGGAAGCGGTCCCTATCCCAGAAGCGTTTCCTTATCAGAGGAAGTGTTCCCTATCCCAGAAAGTGTTCCTTATCAGAGGAAGTGTTCCCTATCCCAGAAAGTGTTCCTTATCAGAGGAAGTGTTCCCTATCCCAGAAAGCGTTCCCTATCCCAGAAAGTGTTCCTTATCAGAGGAAGTGTTCCCTATCCCAGAAAGCGTTCCCTATCCCAGAAAGTGTTCCCTATCAGAGGAAGTGTTCCCTATCCCAGAAAGCGTTCCCTATCTTTTAAACATGGGTCCAGGTTGAATAAGAACCCTGGAGTCCGTCCAGGAACATGAACACCAGACGTCTGAGTTTCAGTAAAACATTCAGACTCCTTCATGGAAATATTGAACATATCTGCTGCTTCATGTTACACACATACCCCCCCCACCCCCTTCTCCCCCTCCCCCCCTTATCCCCCCCTCTCCTCCCTCTGCCCCCCCCTTACCCCCTCTCCCCCCATTTAGCCTCATCCTGGCACATTTATCTTTGGAAAACTTTACGTCCTGTGGTTGGAATTTCAAATAAAGTTTTGTGGGATTTTTGAACATTATGCGTCAGGAGAAAGTAATATCTCCAGCTGAAGTTCAGAGGACGATTCCTTCCTCTGGACGAGTTGAGACATCTGTCCCCGTCCTCTCGTCTCCTCTCTCTGTGTCTGGTCTGTAGACAGTGTCCCTGTCCTCTCCTCTCTCTGTGTCTGGTCTGTAGACAGTGTCCCTGTCCTCTCCTCTCTCTGTGTCTGGTCTGTAGACAGTGTCCCCGTCCTCTCGTCTCCTCTCTCTGTGTCTGGTCTGTAGACAGCGTCCCTGTCCTCTTGTCTCCTTTCTCTGTGTCTGGTCTGTAGACAGCGTCTCCGTCCTCTCGTCTCCTCTCTCTGTTTCTGGTCTGTAGACAGCGTCCCCGTCCTCTCGTCTCCTCTCTCTGTGTCTGGTCTGTAGACAGCGTCCCCGTCCTCTCGTCTCCTCTCTCTGTGTCTGGTCTGTAGACAGCGTCCCTGTCCTCTTGTCTCCTTTCTCTGTGTCTGGTCTGTAGACAGCGTCCCCGTCCTCTCGTCTCCTCTCTCTGTGTCTGGTCTGTAGACAGCGTCCCTGTCCTCTTGTCTCCTCTCTCTGTGTCTGGTCTGTAGATGGGCGTCCCCGTCCTCTCGTCTCCTCTGTCTGTGTCTGGTCTGTAGACAGCGTCCCTGTCATCTTGTCTCCTTTCTCTGTGTCTGGTCTGTAGACAGCGTCCCCGTCCTCTCGTCTCCTCTCTCTGTGTCTGGTTTGTGGATAGGTGTCCCTGTTAGTGATGGCGTTGCTTAGTCTGTCCACCAGAGGACGCTCTACAACGTCCCTGTTAGTGATGGCGTTGTATAGTCTGTCCACCAGAGGGGCCCTCTACAACGTCCCTGTTAGTGATGGCGTTGCTTAGTCTGTCCACCAGAGGACGCTCTACAACGTCCCTGTTAGTGATGGCGTTGCATAGTCTGTCCACCAGAGGACGCTCTACAACGTCCCTGTTAGTGATGGCGTTGCATAGTCTGTCCACCAGAGGACGCTCTACAACGTCCCTGTTAGTGATGGCGTTGCTTAGTCTGTCCACCAGAGGACGCTCTACAACGTCCCTGTTAGTGATGGCGTTGCATAGTCTGTCCACCAGAGGACGCTCTACAACGTCCCTGTTAGTGATGGCGTTGCTTAGTCTGTCCACCAGAGGACGCGAGCTCTACAACGTCCCTGTTAGTGATGGCGTTGCATAGTCTGTCCACCAGAGGACCCCCCTTACAACGTCCCTGTTAGTGATGGCCCCCTTGCATAGTCTGTCCCCCTTACCAGAGGACGCATCCTGGCACATTTACGTCCCTGTTAGTGATGGCGTTGCTTAGTTGTCCACCAGAGGACGGATCTTTTTGAACGTCCCTGTTAGTGATGGCGTTGCATAGTCTGTCCACCAGAGGGACGCTCTACAACGTCCCTGTTAGTGATGGCGTTGCATAGTCTGTCCACCAGAGGACGCTACAACGTCCCTGTTAGTGATGGCGTTGCTTAGTCTGTCCACCAGAGGTCTGGTCTGTACAACGTCCCTGTTAGTGATGGCGTTGCATAGTCTGTCCACCAGAGGACGCCCCGTCCTCTACAACGTCCCTGTTAGTGATGGCGTTGCTTAGTCTGTCCACCAGAGGACGCCTCTACAACGTCCCTGTTAGTGATGGCGTTGCATAGTCTGTCCACCAGAGGGTTTGCTGGATACAACGTCCCTGTTAGTGATGGCGTTGCATAGTCTGTCCACCAGAGGACGCTCTACAACGTCCCTGTTAGTGATGGCGTTGCATAGTCTGTCCACCAGAGGACGCTCTACAACGTCCCTGTTAGTGATGGCGTTGCATAGTCTGTCCACCAGAGGACGCTCTACAACGTCCCTGTTAGTGATGCCGTTGCATAGTCTGTCCACCAGAGGACGCTCTACAACGTCCCTGTTAGTGATGCCGTTGCATAGTCTGTCCACCAGAGGACGCTCTACAACGTCCCTGTTAGTGATGGCGTTGCATAGTCTGTCCACCAGAGGACGCTCTACATCGTCCCTGTTAGTGATGGCGTTGCATAGTCTGTCCACCAGAGGACGCTCTACAACGTCCCTGTTAGTGATGGTGTTGCATAGTCTGTCCACCAGAGGACGCTCTACATCGTCCCTGTTAGTGATGGCGTTGCATAGTCTGTCCACCAGAGGACGCTCTACAACGTCCCTGTTAGTGATGGTGTTGCATAGTCTGATATATCGTAATATCGGATTCTTAAATAACAGAATATTCTTATTGTATTGACCTTAAGATTCCTTCATCGGTCGGCTCTATATTGAACATATTTAATCTCTTTCTTCTCTGGTTGTTTTAGTTCTGGTCCGTTATGTGCGAGCGGACGGAAAGCTCCACACCGTTAACCTGCAGAACTCGAACCTGGCGGACGGGCGGACTCACTCCATCATCCTGAGGCTCGGCGGCCTTCAGCGAGACCACATGCACATGGAGCTCTACGTCAACTGCCGATTGGCCGACTCCAGCCACGGCCTGCCGTCATTGGTCCCGCTGCCCAGAGAGGCGGAGATGGTGGAGATCAGACACGGACAGAAGGCCTACGCCCGACTGCAGGTGACTTCACTGCTGATAGGATCCCTACAGAGACAGACCTTTTAGTTAAAGAGTAAGATCCTTTTAGTTTAACATGAAACAGAAATCACCATCACTAAACCCACCAGACTCCATGTAAATAATCACTACTTTTAGCGTGTATAGAGCAGCATATCTCCACCAGACTCCATGTAAATAATCACTACTTTTAGCATGTATAGAGCAGCATATCTCCACCAGACTCCATGTAAATAATCACTACTTTTAGCATGTATAGAGCAGCATATCTCCACCAGACTTCATGTAAATAATCACTACTTTTAGCATGTATAGAGCAGCATATCTCCACCAGACTTCATGTAAATAATCACTACTTTTAGCGTGTATAGAGCAGCATATCTCCACCAGACTCCATGTAAATAATCACTACTTTTAGCATGTATAGAGCAGCATATCTCCACCAGACTTCATGTAAATAATCACTACTTTTAGCATGTATAGAGCAGCATATCTCCACATGTAAATGGGTGAATTAAGAGTTTATTCCAACCAGACCCACTTTGAATAATAATCTGAGTCTGTCAGCAACAACAGAACTTTTAGTGACGCTGACTGATGCTGAACATCTGTCCTGTAGGGTTACATTATAGCTTGTTTCTCCCTGATGCTGAACATCTGTCCTGTAGGGTAACATTACAGCTTGTTTCTACCTGATGCTGAACATCTGTCCTGTAGGGTAACATTACAGCTTGTTTCTCCCTGATGCTGAACATCTGTCCTGTAGGGTAACATTACAGCTTGTTTCTACCTGATGCTGAACATCTGTCCTGTAGGGTAACATTACAGCTTGTTTCTACCTGATGCTGAACATCTGTCCTGTAGGGTTACATTACAGCTTGTTTCTCCCTGATGCTGAACATCTGTGTGTGTGTGTGTGTGTGTCAGGGTGCGGTGGAGTCCCTCAGACTCGCCCTAGGGGGGACGGTTGCTAAGGCCGGGTCTCTGACCGACTGTCCCTTCCAAGGAGACTCCTCAGCCTACAACTCAGGTACACTATCGCACCTCAGCAGGGAGTGTGTGTCTATGTGTGTGTGTGTCTCCAACCCTCTTGTGTAACACCACTACATTAACGTGTGTGTGTGTGTGTCTGTGTGTGTGTGTGTGTGTGTGTGTGTGTGTGTGTGTGTGTGTGTGTGTGTGTGTGTGTGTGTGTGTGTGTGTGTGTGTGTGTCCCAGTGAGCGGCGAGGTGAACTCCATCCTCGGTGAGTTTCTTTACAACTGAACAATAACACAGCAGATGACAGGTCACCTGTACTGATCCTGCTGTTTCCTGTCAGGTGACCACACCAAGGCTCTGATTGGTCAGCTCATCATCTTCAACCAGATCCTGGGAGAGCTGAGACAGGACATCAGAGAGCAGGTGAGACGCTCTGAGAGACAGACAGGACATCAGAGAGCAGGTGAGACGCTCTGAGAGACAGACAGGACATCAGAGAGCAGGTGAGACGCTCTGACAGACAGACAGGACATCAGAGAGCAGGTGAGACGCTCTGACAGACAGACAGGACATCAGAGAGCAGGTGAGACGCTCTGACAGACAGACAGGACATCAGAGAGCAGGTGAGACGCTCTGAGAGACAGACAGGACATCAGAGAGCAGGTGAGACGCTCTGAGAGACAGACAGGACATCAGAGAGCAGGTGAGACGCTCTGAGAGACAGACAGGACATCAGAGAGCAGGTGAGACGCTCTGAGAGACAGACAGGACATCAGAGAGCAGGTGAGACGCTCTGACAGACAGACAGGACATCAGAGAGCAGGTGAGACGCTCTGAGAGACAGACAGGACATCAGAGAGCAGGTGAGACGCTCTGAGAGACAGACAAGACATCAGAGAGCAGGTGAGACGCTCTGAGAGACAGACAGGACATCAGAGAGCAGGTGAGACGCTCTGAGAGACAGACAGGACATCAGAGAGCAGCTGAGACGCTCTGAGAGACAGACAGGACATCAGAGAGCAGCTGAGACGCTCTGAGAGACAGACAGGACATCAGAGAGCAGGTGAGACGCTCTGACAGACAGACAGGACATCAGAGAGCAGGTGAGACGCTCTGAGAGACAGACAGGACATCAGAGAGCAGGTGAGACGCTCTGAGAGACAGACAGGACATCAGAGAGCAGGTGAGACGCTCTGAGAGACAGACAGGACATCAGAGAGCAGGTGAGACGCTCTGAGAGACAGACAGGACATCAGAGAGCAGGTGAGACGCTCTGACAGACAGGACATCAGAGAGCAGCTGAGACGCTCTGAGAGACAGACAGGACATCAGAGAGCAGGTGAGACACTCTAAGAGACAGACAGGACATCAGAGAGCAGGTGAGACGCTCTGAGAGACAGACAGGACATCAGAGAGCAGGTGAGACGCTCTGACAGACAGACAGGACATCAGAGAGCAGGTGAGACGCTCTGAGAGACAGACAGGACATCAGAGAGCAAGTGAGACGCTCTGAGAGACAGACAGGACATCAGAGAGCAGGTGAGACGCTCTGAGAGACAGACAGGACATCAGAGAGCAGGTGAGACGCTCTGAGAGACAGACAGGACATCAAAGAGCAGGTGAGACGCTCTGAGAGACAGACAGGACATCAGAGAGCAGGTGAGACGCTCTGACAGACAGACAGGACATCAGAGAGCAGGTGAGACGCTCTGACAGACAGACAGGACATCAGAGAGCAGGTGAGACGCTCTGAGAGACAGACAGGACATCAGAGAGCAGGTGAGACGCTCTGAGAGACAGACAGGACATCAGAGAGCAGGTGAGACGCTCTGAGAGACAGACAGGGAGACATCAGAGAGCAGGTGAGACGCTCTGAGAGACAGACAGGACATCAGAGAGCAGGTGAGACGCTCTGAGAGACAGACAGGACATCAGAGAGCAGGTGAGACGCTCTGAGAGACAGACAGGACATCAGAGAGCAGGTGAGACGCTCTGAGAGACAGACAGGACATTAGAGAGCAGGTGAGACGCTCTGAGAGACAGACAGGACATCAGAGAGCAGGTGAGACGCTCTGAGAGACAGACAGGACATCAGAGAGCAGGTGAGACGCTCTGAGAGACAGACAGGACATCAGAGAGCAGGTGAGACGCTCTGAGAGACAGACAGGACATCAGAGAGCAGGTGAGACGCTCTGACAGACAGACAGGACATCAGAGAGCAGGTGAGACGCTCTGAGAGACAGACAGGACATCAGAGAGCAGGTGAGACGCTCTGAGAGAGACAGACAGGACATCAGAGAGCAGGTGAGACGCTCTGAGAGACAGACAGGACATCAGAGAGCAGGTGAGACACTCTGAGAGACAGACAGGACATCAGAGAGCAGGTGAGACGCTCTGAGAGACAGACAGGACATCAGAGAGCAGGTGAGACGCTCTGACAGACAGACAGGACATCAGAGAGCAGGTGAGACGCTCTGACAGACAGACAGGACATCAGAGAGCAAGTGAGACGCTCTGAGAGACAGACAGGACATCAGAGAGCAGGTGAGACGCTCTGAGAGACAGACAGGACATCAGAGAGCAGGTGAGACGCTCTGAGAGACAGACAGGACATCAGAGAGCAGGTGAGACGCTCTGAGAGACAGACAGGACATCAGAGAGCAGGTGGTGAGCTCTGAGAGAGACAGACAGGACATCAGAGAGCAGGTGAGATGCTCTGAGAGAGACAGACAGGACATCAGAGAGCAGGTGAGACGCTCTGACAGACAGACAGGACATCAGAGAGCAGGTGAGACGCTCTGAGAGACAGACAGGACATCAGAGAGCAGGTGAGACTCTGAGAGACAGACAGGACATCAGAGAGCAGGTGAGAAAAAAGTTATATTTGATTTAAAAGTCGGTGAGACAGACGGTGAAACAGACGGTGAAACAGACGGTGAGACGGTGTGTGTGTCCTCTGTCCTCAGGTGAAGGAGATGTCTCTGATCAGGAACACCATCCTGGAGTGTCAGGTTTGTGGTGAGTCAGCAGTTTTCTTTCCCTGCGTATTGACTCTGTGTCTCTGAGGACCTCATTGAAGACACCCTGTCTGTCTCTGTCTCTCTGTCTGCAGGTTTTCACGAGCCTCGCTCCCGCTGCGCCCCCAACCCGTGCTACCGGGGCGTGTCCTGCATGGAGAGCCTACATTACCCCCTGATACACCTGTGGGCCCTGCCCGCCTGGAACCAGCGGCAACGGGACGCTGTCACCCTTTCCCATCGGCGAGGTAACGAATTCATGTGTCCCTCCTGTCATTCCCCCTGCTCTGGTGTCCCCCCTCTCATTCCTCCTGCTCTGATGTCCCTCCTCTCATTCCCCCCCTGCTCTGGTGTCCCCCTCTCTCATTCCCCCTGCTCTGGTGTTCCCCCCTCCCTCATTCCCCCCTGCTCTGGTGTCCCCCCTCTCATTCCCCCCTGCTCTGGTGTTCCCCCTCTCATTCCCCCTGCTCTGGTGTTCCCCTCTCATTCCCCCCCCCCTGCTCTGACGTCTCTCTCTGTCCATCAGTGTGAGCTGCGTCCCTGCTTCTCCCCTGAGGCCTGTGTGAACAGTGTGGGGGGGTTCAGCTGTCTGCCCTGCCCCCCCGGCCTGTGGGGGGCGCCGCTGGCTGGAACCGGACTGGACTACGCCAAGACCCACAGACAGGTCTCTGTTCCCTCCATGAGTCCTGATGTTCAGCCTGGAGACAACAGCTGTTATTGACCCTGTCTTCTTCTCTCTCCCCCCCTCCCCCAGGACTGTGCAGATATCGATGAGTGTGTGGATCTGCCAGATGTGTGTGTCTCTAACTCCGTGTGCATCAACACCGTGGTGAGTTGTGTTGTCTCCCTCCCTGTCTCCCTCCCTGTCTCCCCTCCCTGTCTCCCTCCCTGTCTCCCTCCCTGTCTCCCTCCCTGTCCTCCTCCCTGTCCTCCTCCCTGTCTCCCTCCCTGTCTCCCTCCCCTCCCTGTCTCCCTCCCTGCCTCCTGTCTCCCTCCCCTCCCTCCTTGTCCCTCCCTCCCTGTCTCCCTCCCTGTCTCCCTCCCTGTCCTCCTCCCTGTCTCCCTCCCTGTCCCTCCCTCCTCCCTGTCCCCTCCCTGCCCCCTCCTCCTCCCCCTGTCCCTCCCTGTCTCCCTCCCCCTGTCCCCTCCCTGTCTCCCTCCCCCTGTCTCCCTCCCTGTCTCCCTCCCTGTCCTCCTCCCTGTCTCCCCCTCCCCCCCTCCTCCCTGTCCCCCCTCCCTCCCTGTCTCCCTCCTTGTCCTCCCCTCCCTGTCTCCCTCCCTCCTGCTCCCTCCCTCCTCCCTGTCTCCCCTCCCCTGTCTCCCCCTGCCTCCCTGCCTCCTCCCTGTCCCCTCCTCCCCTGTCTCCTGTCTCCCTCCCTCCCTCCCTGTCTCCCTCCCTGTCCCCCTCTCCCTCCCTGTCCTCCTCCCTGTCTCCCTCCCTGTCCTCCTCCCTGTCTCCCTCCCTGTCCTCCTCCCTGTCTCCCTGCTCCCTCCCTGTCTCCCTCCCTCCCTGTCTCCCTGTCTCCCTCCCTGTCTCCCCCTCCCCCTGTCCCCTCCCCTCCCTGTCCCCCCTCCTGCCTCCCCCTGTCTCCCTCCCTGTCTCCCTCCCTGTCCTCCTCCCTGTCTCCCTCCTTGTCCTCCTCCCTGTCTCCCTGTCTCCCTCCCTCCTTGTCTCCCTCCCTGTCTCCTCCCTGTCTCCCTCCCTGTCCCCCTCCTCCTCTCCTCCCTCTCCCTCCCTCCCCCCCTCCCTCCTCCCTCCCCTCCCTGTCCTCCTCCCCTGTCTCCCCTCCCTCCCTCCCTCCCCCTGTCCCTCCCTCCCTGTCTCCCTCCCTGCCTCCCTGTCCTCCCTGTCCTCTAACTCTGAAGACCCCTCCTGTCCCTGTCCCTCTCAGGGCTCCTTCAAGTGTGGCGGCTGCAAACCTGGTTTCCTTGGTAACCAGACGTCGGGTTGCTTCCCCAGGAAGTCGTGTGCGGCGTTGACCTTTAACCCCTGCGACAGCAACGCCCACTGCACCATGGAGAGGAACGGGGAGGTCGCCTGCAGGGTGAGCTGCTGGTCGTCATGACGACTCGTTCTCTGGGTCAACGGACGCTGAAATCTCCCTCAACCTCAACCCTGTGTGTGCGTGTGTGTATCTGTCTGTGTGTGTGTGTGCGTGTCTGTGTGTGTGTGTGTGTGTGTGTGTCGTGTGTGTGTGTGTGTGTGTGTGTGTGTGTGTGTGTGTGTGTGTGTGTGTGTCTGTCTCTGTGTGTGTGTGTGTGTGTGTGTGTGTGTGTGTGTGTCTGTCTGTGTGTGTGTGTGTGTGTGTGTATCTGTGTGTGTGTGTGTGTGTGTCTGTCTGTGTGTGTGTGTGTGTGTGTGTGTGTGTCTCTGTGTGTGTGTGTGTGTGTGTGTGTGTGTGTGTGTCTGTCTGTGTGTGTGTGTGCTGTGTCTGTGTGTGTGTGTGTGTGTGTGTGTATCTGTGTGTCTCTGTGTGTGTGTGTGTGTGTGTGTGTGTGTGTGTGTGTGTGTGTGTGTGTCTGTCTCTGTGTGTGTCTGTGTGTGTATCTGTATCTGTCTGTCTCTGTGTGTGTGTGTGTGTGTGTGTGTGTGTGTGTGTGTGTATCTGTATCTGTCTGTGTGTGTGTGTGTGTGTGTGTGTCTGTCTCTGTGTGTGTGTGTGTGTGTGTGTGTGTGTGTGTGTGTGTGTGTGTGTGTGTGTGTGTGTGTGTGTGTGTGTGTGTGTGTGTGTGTGTGTGTGTGCAGTGTAACGTGGGCTGGGCTGGTAACGGGAACACGTGTGGACCAGACACCGACATCGACGGGTACCCGGACCGTCCCTGCCCTGCATGGACAACCACAAGCACTGCAAACAGGTGACCTCATCATGGGACACCGTGACATCATCACGTCACACGGTGACATCATCATGTCACACGGTGACATCATCATGTCACACGGTGACATCATCATGTCACACGGTGACATCACCACGTGTCCTGTCACAGCAGCACGGTGACATCATCACCATGACTCTGTCTCTGTTGCCAGGACAACTGCGTGCACACCCCGAACTCTGGTCAGGAGGACGCCGACGGAGACGGGATCGGGGATCAGTGTGACGAGGACGCCGACGGAGACGGCATCAAGAACGTGGAGGTTAGACTGTGTGTGTGTGTGTGTGTGTGAACCATGTTTACTACATTTGTGGGGACCAAAAACTGGGAATACAGTATACTTATGGGGTCCTGACAGCTTTGTGGGGACAAAATGCTGGTCCCCATACCGTTAAAGGGCTGTTTGAGGGTTAAGACCTGGTTTTAGGATCAGGGTTAGAATTAGGTTATGGTTAGGGTTAGGGTAAGGGGCTAGGGAATGCATTATGTCAATGACTGGTCCCCACAAAGATAGTGAGACACACTTGCGTGTGTGTTTGCATGTCTTCGTGCGTGCGTATGTGCGTGTGTGTTTGTGTGTCTTCGTGCGTGCGTGTGTGTTTGCGTGTGTGTGCGTGTGTGGTACGTGGTGTGGACCTGCTGTGACGTGGTCATGTGACCCCCTGTCATGTGGACATATGACCCCCATGTGACCTGCTGTGATGTGGCCATGTGACCTGCTGTGATGTGGTCATGTGACCTGCTGTGATGTGGTCATGTGACCTGCTGTGATGTGAGTCCCTGTCCCTCAGGATAACTGCCGGTTGGTTCCTAACAAGGACCAGCAGAACTCGGACAGCGACTGGTTCGGAGACGCCTGCGATAACTGTCCCAACGTCCCCAACAGCAACCAGAGAAAGACACCGACGGCAACGGGCAGGGGGACGCCTGCGACCAGGACATCGATGGAGACGGTCTGTCTCTCTTTGATAAAACTATGATCTATATACAGTGGTGTGAAAAAGTGTTTGCCCCCTTCCTCATTTCCTGTTCCTTTG
>CM049376.1:113500-116000 GCA_026937815.1 Etheostoma perlongum
ATCTGACCCCCACATCCAGAAAGACTGGGACACTACGCTAACAATCTGACCCCCACATCCAGAAAGACTGGGACGCTACGCTAACAATCTGACCAACACATCCAGGAAGACTGGGACGCTACGCTAACAATCTGATCCAGAAAGACTGGGACGCTACGCTAACAATCTGATCTGTTCTTCCTGTTCTTTTTCTTGTTCTTCTTCCTTATCTTCTCTCTGTTCTTCCTGTTCTTCTCTCTGTTATTCTTCCTGTTCTCCCTGTTCTTCCTCTTCTTTCTCTTCTTCCTGTTCTTCACTTTCTTCTTCTTGTTCTTCCTTTTCTTCTTCCTGTTCCCCCTGTTCTTCCTTTTCTTCTTCCTGTTCTCCCTGATCTTCCTGTTCTTCATTTTCTTCTTCCTGTTCCCCCTGTTCTTCTTGTTCTTCCTTTTCTTCTTCCTGTTCTCCCTGTTCTTCCTGTTCTTCTTACTGTTCTCCCTGATCTTCCTGTTCTTCCTTTTCTTCTTCCTGTTCCCCCTGTTCTTCCTGTTCTTCTTCTTGTTCTCCCTGATCTTCCCGTTCTTCCTTTTCTTCTTCCTGTTCCCCCTGTTCTTCCTGTTCTTCCTGTTCTTCCTTTTCCTCTTCCTGTTCTCCCTGTTCTTCCTGTTCTTCTTTTTCTTCTTCCTGTTCCCCCTATTTCCCCTGTTCTCCCTGTTCTTCTTCCTGTTCTCCCTGTTCTTCTTCCTGTTCTCCCTGTTCTTCCTGTTCTCCCTTTTCTTCCCGTTCTTCCTTTTCTTCTTCCTGTTCCCCCTGTTTCCCCTGTTCTCCCTCTTCTTCCTGTTTTTCTTCCTGTTCTCCCTTTTCTTCCTGTTCTTCCTGTTCTCCGTCTTCTTCCTGTTCTCCCTGTTCCCCCTGTTCTCCTTTTTCTTCCTGTTCTCCCTTTTCTTCCTGTTCTTCCTGTATTCCCTTTTTTTCCTGTTCTCCCTCTTCTTCCTGTTCCCCCTGTTCTCCCTGTTCTCCCTGTTTTCCCTTTTCTTCCTGTTCTCCCTGTTCTCCCTGTTTTCCCTGTTCCCCCTGTTGTTCCTGTTCTCCCTGTTCTCCCTGTTTTCCCTGTTCCCCCTGTTGTTCCTGTCCAGTGAACGGTGTCGGAGACGTCTGTGAGAACGACTTTGACAACGACGCGGTGCTGGACCTGGTGGACGCGTGTCCCGAGAGCGCCGAGGTCACTCTGACAGACTTCAGAGCCTATCAGACCGTGATCCTGGACCCTGAAGGAGACGCCCAGATCGACCCAACCTGGGTGGTCCTGAACCAGGTGGGTCTCCTACGTCCTACAGATCTGACTCAAATCATTATATATATATATATATAATGATCTGAGTATGTATATATATATAATGATCTGAGTATGTATAAAATACTGTATATTCTATCTGAACTGTGATGTTGTGTCTGCAGGGGATGGAGATCGTCCAGACAATGAACAGCGACCCCGGTCTGGCTGTGGGTACGTCGTGTCTTTATTCAAAAGCCATCCAGACTCAGGGTTAGACCAGGACTGTAGACCAGGACCGTAGACCAGGATCTTAGGACCACCAGGACCTTAGACCAGGACTGTAGACCAGGACTGTAGACCTGTACTCAGTTCCTTTGTACTCAGTTCCTTTGTACTCCGATGCTTGCTGCCTGCAGGCTACACGGCGTTTGACGGCGTGGACTTTGAGGGAACGTTTCACGTCAACACGGTAACCGACGACGACTACGCCGGCTTCATCTTCGGCTACCAGGACTCGTCCAGCTTCTACGTGGTGATGTGGAAGCAGACGGAGCAGTCGTACTGGCAGACAGTGCCGTTTAGAGCTGTAGCCCAGCCCGCCCTGCAGCTCAAGGTACTCTACTCTCCTCTACTCTACACTACTCTACTCTATACTACTGTACTCTACTGTACACTACTGTACTCTACTCTATACTACTCTACTCTACACTACTCTACTCTATACTACTGTACTCTACTCTACTCTACTCTATACTGCTGTACTCTATACTACTGTACTCTACTCTACTTTACTCTACTCTACTCTATACTACTGTGCTCTACTCTACTTTACTCTACTCTACTCTACTCTACTCTATACTACTGTACTCTACTGTACACTACTGTACTCTACTCTATACTACTCTACTCTACACTACTCTACTCTATACTACTGTACTCTACTCTACTCTATACTACTGTACTCTATACTACTGTACTCTACTCTACTTTACTCTACTCTACTCTACTCTATACTACTGTACTCTACTCTACTCTACACTACTTTACTCTACTTTACTCTACTCTACTTTACTCTACTCTACTCTACTTTACTCTACTCTACACTACTCTACTTTACTCTACTCTATACTACTTATACACTACTCTACTCTACTCTATACTACTGTACTCTACTCTACACTACTCTACTCTACTCTACACTACTCTACTCTATACTACTGTACTCTACTCTACTCTATACTACTCTAC
>CM049376.1:121000-136000 GCA_026937815.1 Etheostoma perlongum
GAGGTAGCGCTTGGTTTGTGACCCGGCGTGTCTGTTTCTCTGAGGGAGCGCTTGGTTTGTGACCCGGCGTCTGTTTCTCTGAGGGAGCGCTTGGTTTGTGACCCGGCGTGTCTGTTTCTCTGAGGGAGCGCTTGGTTTGTGACCCGGCGTGTCTGTTTCTCTGAGGGAGCGCTTGGTTTGTGACCCGGCGTGTCTATTTCTCTGAGGGAGCGCTTGGTTTGTGACCCGGCGTGTCTGTGTTTCTCTGAGGGAGCGCTTGGTTTGTGACCCGGCGTGTCTGTGTTTCTCTGAGGGAGCGCTTGGTTTGTGACCCGGCGTGTCTGTGTTTCTCTGAGGGAGCGCTTGGTTTGTGACCCGGCGTGTCTGTGTTTCTCTGAGGGAGCGCTTGGTTTGTGACCCGGCGTGTCTGTTTCAGGGTGAAGCTGTTCGAGGGGATGGACATGGTGGCTGACTCCGGCGTCGTGGTGGACACCACGATGCGAGGAGGCCGACTCGGCGTCTTCTGCTTCTCCCAGGAGAACATCATCTGGTCCAACCTGCGCTACAGGTGCAACGGTACGACCTCTGACCCCGGACGCGCACACACACACACACACACACACACACACACACACACACACACACTAAATTCATTCCACTTTCCAGACCTTTAGGGATGTCATAAAATATTTAAATCCAACAAGTAAAATCTGAAGTAACTTATGTAAAGAGTACATATTTTTCATTTATTTATTTATTTATGTACTGTATATATATATATATATATATATATATATATATATATATATATAATTCATAGATATTGATAGAGATATCTATATTTATATAGATATATGTGTGAAATAAAAAAACATACTGTGTATATGTATATATTTAATTTTTTATATCATTTTATTTATTTTATATATATATGAAATAAAATATATATATTATTTATATAAAACAAAACAGAAAAAATAAATATATACACATTTAAATAAAAATATATTATATATATATATATATTATATTTAAAAAATAAATAAAATATGTATACAGTATATATATAAATATTAAAAGGCTGTGTATTAATGCGGTTCCCCGCCGGAGATCCTACGGACTAAATGTCTAAAACAGACCACGTTACAACATATCAACGTATTCATTTATTATTAAATTATTATTAAATTATTATTAAATTATTATTAAATTATTATTAAATTATTCTTTTCTGTCGTATTTCAGACACGGTGCCCGAAGACTTCCTGTCTCATCGTAAACAAGTTCTGATGCACATTCAGGTTTGAGAGGACCTGTGTGTGTGTGTGTGTGTGTGTGTGTGTGTGTGTGTGTGTGTGTGTGTGTGTGTTTATGTGTGTGTGTGTGTGTGTGTGTGTGTGTGTGTCTGTAGGTGTGTGTGTGTGTGTGTCTGTAGGTGTGTGTGTGTGTGTGTGTGTGTGTGTGTGTGTGCATGTGTGTGTGTGTGTATATGTGTGTGTGTCTGTAGGTGTGTGTGTGTGTGTGTGTATATGTGTGTGTGTCTGTAGGTGTGTGTTTGTGTGTGTGTGTGTGTGTGTGTGTGTAACTCTCATCTGAAGAATCAGAAAGTCTAAATAATGTTTCAGACCTTTAACAGAATGTTTCCTTTAAATGTTTCTGAGGTTTTAAATGTAAATAAACTCCGTCGGACACTTTTCCTAAAACACGCTTTGATTTCATGATTATTCATCATGGGGGGAGACATGGGGGGGGTGGGACATGGGGGGAGGAGACATGGGGGGAGGAGACATGGGGGGGCGTGACATGGGGCTGATTTAATCCCATTTTGTTCCCCCTCTCATTCCCCCCTGCTCTGGTGTTTTCATTCCCCCTTTGTTCCCCCTCTCATTCCCCCTGCTCTGGTGTTCCCCCTCTCATTCCCCCTGCTCTGGCGTTTCCCCTCTCATTCCCCCTGCTCTGGTGTTTCCCCTCTCATTCCCCCTGCTCTGGTGTTCCCCCTCTCATTCCCCCTGCTCTGGTGTTCCCCCTCTCATTCCCCCTGCTCTGGTGTTCCCCCTCTCATTCCCCCTGCTCTGGTGTTCCCCCTCTCATTCCCCCTGCTCTGGCTTTCCCCTCTCATTCCCCCTGCTCTGGTGTTTCCCCTCTCATTCCCCCTGCTCTGGTGTTCCCCCTCCATTCCTCCTGCTCTGGTGTTCCCCCTCTCATTCCCCCTGCTCTGGTGTTCCCCCTCTCATTCCCCCTGCTCTGGTGTTCCCCTCTCATTCCCCCTGCTCTGGTGTTCCCCCTCTCATTCCCCCTGCTCTGGTGTTCCCCCTCTCATTCCCCCTGCTCTGGTGTTCCCCCTCTCATTCCCCCTGCTCTGACGTTTCCCCCTCTCAGTCACCCTGTATTTGGGGGGGGGGGGGGGCACATGCTCAGGTCCTATACATGCCCTAATGGAGAGATGATGGTTCCGTGCCTTGCTCAAGAGCAACTGGCATCTCTCCAGCTACCAGTCCACCACCTACAGACTGAGCCACCACCACCCCATTTATCTATAGTATATATAACCCTAACCTAACATGAAGACATCATGAGGACAAAATGAGGACAGCATGAGGGCAACATGAAGACAACATGAGGGCAACATGGGGACAACATGAAGACAACATGAGGTCAACATGAAGACAACATGAAGACAACATGAGGACAACATGAAGACAACATGAGGACAACATGAAGACAACATGAGGTCAACATGAAGACAACATGAAGACAACATGAGGACAACATGAAGACAACATGAGGACAACATTAAGACAACATGAGGGCAACATGAGGACAACACGAGGGCAACACGAGGACAACATGAGGACAACATGAAGACAACATGAGGACAACATGAGGACAACATGAGGACAACACGAGGGCAACACTAGGACAACATGAGGACAACATGAGGACAACATGAAGACAACACGAGGGCAACACGAGGACAACATGAGGACAACATGACGACAACCTCGACCCGGCCCGAGAGAGACCACCGACATCGAACCACCAACCGTGCCCTGTCTGGGTGAGTCAGTTTAACACAGCACCTGAAGGTACCAACATCCTGTCTGATAGGCTTCAAAATAAAAGCCTTCTTATCCCACTCAGACTGACATATATAACTCGTCATGTTCCAGTTTGGGACTTTAATTAGTTTTCTTTTATTATTGATTCAGTCAGCTGGTAACACGTCTCAGCTTTCAGGAAAAGAGGACTTGTTTAATTAGGCTTTACATCACAGTAATATAGTGAAATGAGAGTATTTAGTCGTCTTTAGTGTGGACTAGCCAGGCCGTCCTCCACAGCTCTGCAGAGGACGATCTGGTTAGTCCACCCAGCATCCTGGATGGGAGACAACCTGCTCTGGTTCATCGGCATTTCTTTAACCCAATCATGATCAATGTGGGCGGGGCGGTGCTGAACCGTCTCAGGAAGAAACGGGGGACGGAGGTTAAGACGCTGTCTCAGAGACAGAGGACGGGGACGGAGGTTAGGACGCTGTCTCAGAGACAGAGGATGGGGACGGAAGTTAGACACAGAGACAGAGGATGGGGACAGAGGTTAGAACGCCAACACAGAGACAGAGGACGGGGACGGAGGTTAGGACGCTGTCTCAGAGACAGAGGATGGGGACGGAGGTTAGACACAGTGACAGAGGACGGGGACGGAGGTTAGGACGCTGTCTCAGAGACAGAGGATGGGGACGGAGGTTAAACACAGAGACAGAGGACGGGGACAGAGGTTAGAACGCCAACACAGAGACAGAGGATGGGGACGGAGGTTAGAACGCCATCCCAGAGACAAAGGACGGGGACGGATGTCCATGAACTACCTTGTCTGTTGGTTCGATGGATCGTCTCTGAGCTTCAGCGATGTTTCTGTGCTGCAGGCCGGGGGGGTCGTGGCCCCTGGTCCGGGGCGGGAGTTGGGGGGACGTGGCCCCTGGTCCGGGGCGGGAGTTGGGGGGACGTGGTCCCTGGTCCGGGGCGGCAGTTGGAGGGACGTGGGCCCTGGTCCGGGGAGGGGAGGGGGGACATGGTCCTTGGTCCGGGTGGGGAGGGGGGACGTGGCCCCTGGGCCGGGGAGGCCGGGACGAGTGCAATATTGGAGGGAAACATGACAACAGCGCACCGCCTCCCGGACCTTCCCGACTCGGGGAGGAGACCCTGAACACCCTGGAACACACGGGAGGTTAACTACCACACTAACTACACTAACTACCACACTAACTACACTAACTACACTAACTACACTAACTACACTAACTACACTAACTACCACACTAAGTACACTAACTACCACACTAACTACACTAACTACCACACTAACTACTACACTACCACACTAACTACACTAACTACACTAACTACCACACTAACTACACTAACTACACTAACTACTACACTAACTACTACACTAACTACTACACTAACTACACTAACTACACTAACTACCACACTAAGTACACTAACTACCACACTAACTACACTAACTACCACACTAACTACTACACTAACTACCACTAACTACACTAACTACACTAACTACTACACTAACTACTACACTAACTACACTAACTACTACACTAACTACACTAACTACTACACTAACTACCACACTAAATACCACACTAAATACCACACTAACTACACTAACTACACTAACTACTACACTAACTACACTAACTACTACACTAACTACACTAACTACTACACTAACTACTACACTAACTACACTAACTACACTAACTACTACACTAACTACACTAACTACTACACTAACTACACTAACTACTACACTAACTACTACACTAACTACACTAACTACTACACTAACTACACTACTACACTAACTACACTAACTACTACACTAACTACATTAACTGCTACTAACTACACTAACTACCCACACTACTGCACTAACTACACTAACTGCCACTACTAACTACTGCACTAACTACTGCACTAACTACTGCACTAACTGCTGCACTGCTGCACTAACTGCTGCACCAACTGCACTAACTGCTACACTAACTACTGCACTAACTACTGCAGTAACTGCTGCGCTGCTAAACTGCTGCGCTACTGCGCTACTACACTAACTGCTGCTGGCTGCTGCGCTAACTACTGGCTGCTAACTACTGCACTAACTGCTGCTGGCTGCTGCACTGGCTACTGCACACTAACTACGCTGCTGCACTAACTACTGCACCAGCTGCACTAACTACTGCTGCACTAACTGCTGCACTGGCTACTGCACTAACTGCTACACCAACTACACACTAACTACTAACTACTACTAACTACTACACTAACTGCTACACTAACTGCACTAACTGCACACTAACTGCACTGCTACTGCACTAACTACTACACTGCTAACTACTAACTGCTACACTACTACTACACTAACTACTACACTAACTACTACACTAACTACTACACTACTACACTAACTACTACACCAACTACACTAACTACTACACTAACTACTACACTAACTACTACAGTAACTACACTAACTACACTAACTACTACACTAACTACACTAACTACTACACTAACTACACAACTACTACACTAACTACACTAACTACTACACTAACTACACTAACTACTACACTACTACACTAACTACTACACTAACTACACTAACTACTACACTAACTACACTAACTACTACACTAACTACACTAACTACTACACTAACTACACTAACTACTACACTACTACACTAACTACTACACTAACTACACTAACTACTACACTAACTACTATAGTACTATATTATTATTATTATAATATTAGTGAATGATTTAGTGACTCACCGCTGCTCTGTAGCGTGTGTCTGTCGTCCTCTGGTCTCTGGTCTCTGGTCTCTGGTCTCTGGTCTCTGGTCTCTGCAGGGTCTCTCTCCCTCTGCCTCCCCCCCCCAAAACTCTAACAAAGGCACTGAGCATGCTCAGTGAGGCGTGGAGGGGCCCACGGCTCTCTTAAAGGGACTCTCCACCATCGTTCAGACACACACAACTTGATTCAACATTTGTTGACGACAGACAAACATTGAAATGTGTGTGTGTGTGTGTATGTTACTGTATGTGGTGATACAGATACACACACACACACACACACACACATAGAGACACATACAGATACACACACACACACACACACACACACACACACACACAGAGACACATACACACACAGAAACACACTTATAAACAATCGTGATGATGGATTAAAGGGTTTAATGTGTTATTGCTGCCACCTGCTGTCTTCCTGCTGCTACTGCAGCTGAGCTCAGCTTAGAAACAAGCTGTAATGTAACCCATCACCAATCATCACCAGACTTAATGTAAATAATCACTATGGTCTGGTAGGAATAAACTCTTAATTCACCCATTTACATGTGGAGATATGCTGCTCTATACACGCTAAAAGTAGTGATTATTTACATGGAGTCTGGTGGAGATATGCTGCTCTATACACGCTAAAAGTAGTGATTATTTACATGGAGTCTGGTGGAGATATGCTGCTCTATACACGCTAAAAGTAGTGATTATTTACATGGAGTCTGGTGGAGATATGCTGCTCTATACACGCTAAAAGTAGTGATTATTTACATGGAGTCTGGTGGAGATATGCTGCTCTATACATGCTAAAAAGTAGTGATTATTTACATGGAGTCTGGTGGAGATATGCTGCTCTATACACGCTAAAAGTAGTGATTATTTACATGGAGTCTGGTGGAGATATGCTGCTCTATACATGCTAAAAGTAGTGATTATTTACATGGAGTCTGGTGGAGATATGCTGCTCTATACACGCTAAAAGTAGTGATTATTTACATGGAGTCTGGTGGAGATATGCTGCTCTATACATGCTAAAAAGTAGTGATTATTTACATGGAGTCTGGTGGAGATATGCTGCTCTATACACGCTAAAAGTAGTGATTATTTACATGGAGTCTGGTGGAGATATGCTGCTCTATACATGCTAAAAGTAGTGATTATTTACATGGAGTCTGGTGGAGATATGCTGCTCTATACATGCTAAAAGTAGTGATTATTTACATGGACGTTTCAGAAAACAAATAAAATTCAAAGTGTTGAACTGCACATTGTAAATAAAGTTTCAACTTCTTGGAGGTCTGAGGTAAAAATAAACTCTATGTATGTGTGTGTGTGTGTATATGTATCTCTGTGTATGTGTGTGTGTGTGTGTGTGTGTGTGGGTGTGTGTATGTGTGTGTGTGTGTGACTGTGTGTGTGTGTGTGTGTGTCTCTGTGTGTATGTGTGTGTATGTGTGTCTCTCTGTGTGTGTGTGTGTGTGTGTGTGTCTCTGTGTGTGTGTGTGTGTGTGTGTGTGTGTGTGTGTGTGTGTGTGTGTCTGTGTGTGTGTGTGTGTGTGTGTGTGTGTGTGTGTGTGTCAGTTGTCGTGCAGCTGTCGCTGGTGATTTATTTCGAAACGTCTGACGCTCCCAGTCAGCTGTGAACGCACCGCACCGCGAGGCAGAGACCAGATCCCGGAGTGGGACCCTCAGAGTCCGGGAGAGTCTTGGATTGTGTGTTTCCCGGGAGACGGCGTGGAGACATGGACGTCCTCTGATCTGGACCCTGACCGTCTCTGCAGGTTAGTCCACCTTCACTTTAGAGACGTTTCCTCTGTCGTTCCTATCAGCCTGTGGGTGTCCATGTAGCCTTCATTTTATATATATATATATATATATATATATATATATATATATATATATATATATATATATATATATATATATATACAGTAGAGCTGCAGCTGATTCCTTGCCGATTAATCGGTTGTTAAAAAGTCAAAGTCCAGTTGACGTCTTAAAGTGTCCAGTTTGTCCTAAAGACATATTCCCTGTAATATAATATAATATATATATAACATACTATATAATATGATATATAACATAATATATAATAGAATATAAAACAGAATATATAATATATAGCGTTTTACTCTGATGCTCGCGGCGTCTTCTCCACCGGACAGTTTTAAATTTCAAAATAAAAGCCTTTTATCAGCGTTATGTCGTCCTTTCGTCCCTTTTGTGTCTTTCCCTCGAGGATTTTGTCCCTTTTTCAACGTTTGTTGACTTTTTCTGAACTTTTTCAAATTTTCTCGGGTTTTCCCACAAGTTTTTAAGTTTTTAAGTTTTTTTACATTTTTGTATTTTTAGTCACTTTTTTTATTTGTCTTTTTTGACATTTTGTCTTTTTTGACATATTTGTCAGTTTTTGTTTTTTTTTACATTTGATCACATTTTAGTTACTTTTTATTTTATTTTATTTGAAAAGTCCTGCAGGTTTCCTCGGAGGACTTGATCCTCTACCCGTCACAAAACCACTTTATAGACTTTTTCAATGGATTTCTGTTGCTAGGCAACAGCCTGGCCCCTTATTAACTTCCGGTCACATCCATAGACAGTTAAAGAAATGGACCAACAGGTCCCATTGGGCACAGGCTAATTACTGCTAACTAACAAGCTAGTTAACATTAACATAGGCACAGGCTAATTACTGCTAACTAACAAGCTAGTTAACATTAACATAGGCACAGGCTAATTACTGCTAACTAACAAGCTAGTTAACATTAACATAGGCCCAGGCTAATTACTGCTAACTAACAAGCTAGTTAACATTAACATAGGCACAGGCTAATTACTGCTAACTAACAAGCTAGTTAACATTAACATAGGCACAGGCTAATTACTGCTAACTAACATGCTAGTTAACATTAACATAGACACAGGCTAATTACTGCTAACTAACAAGCTAGTTAACATTAACATAGGCACAGGCTAATTACTGCTAACTAACAAGCTAGTTAACATTAACATAGGCACAGGCTAATTACTGCTAACTAACATGCTAGTTAACATTAACATAGGCACAGGCTAATTACTGCTAACTAACAAGCTAGTTAACATTAACATAGGCACAAGCTAATTACTGCTAACTAACATGCTAGTTAACATTAACATAGGCCCAGGCTAATTACTGCTAACTAACATGCATTAGTGTATGGGTGTGTGTGTGTGTGTGGGTGGGTGTCTCTGTGTGTGTGTGTGTGTGTGTGTGTCTCTGTGGGTGGGTGTCTGTCTGTGTGTGTGTGTGTGTCTCTGTGGGTGGGTCTCTGTCTGTGTGTGTGTGTGTGTGTGTGTGTGTGTGTGTGTGTGTGTGTGTGTCTCTGTGGGTGGGTGTCTGTCTGTGTGTCTGTGTGTGTGTGTGTGTGTGTGTGTGTGTGTCTAAATTTAAACCCCAGTTGCCCCCCAAAGATACGACCCACACACACACACACACACACACACCTGTTACTGAGGACTAAAGAAACTGCATTCATTCATTTTAAACATTCAGCTACACATGTTGTAGCTACAGCAGCTGCTTAGCTTAGCATAAATATTAGAAACAGGTGGAAACTGCCCCCAGTGTTATAGACCTTTTAGTTAAAGAGTAAGATCCTTTAACATGAAACAGCCCCGACATCACCATCACCAAACCCACCAGACTCCATGTAAATAATCACTACTTTTAGCGTGTATAGAGCAGCATATCTCCACCAGACTCCATGTAAATAATCACTACTTTTAGCATGTATAGAGCAGCATATCTCCACCAGACTCCATGTAAATAATCACTACTTTTAGCATGTATAGAGCAGCATATCTCCACCAGACTCCATGTAAATAATCACTACTTTTAGCATGTATAGAGCAGCATATCTCCACCAGACTCCATGTAAATAATCACTACTTTTAGCGTGTTTAGAGCAGCATATCTCCACCAGACTCCATGTAAATAATCACTACTTTTAGCGTGTATAGAGCAGTATATCTCCACCAGACTCCATGTAAATAATCACTACTTTTAGCGTGTATAGAGCAGCATATCTCCACCAGACTCCATGTAAATAATCACTACTTTTAGCGTGTATAGAGCAGCATATCTCCACCAGACTCCATGTAAATAATCACTACTTTTAGCGTGTATAGAGCAGCATATCTCCACCAGACTCCATGTAAATAATCACTACTTTTAGCATGTATAGAGCAGCATATCTCCACCAGACTCCATGTAAATAATCACTACTTTTAGCATGTATAGAGCAGCATATCTCCACCAGACTCCATGTAAATAATCACTACTTTTAGCGTGTATAGAGCAGCATATCTGCACCAGACTCCATGTAAATAATCATGGAGTCTGGTGGGTTTGGTGATGGTGATTTCTGTTCCATGTTAAACTGAAAGGATCTTCCTCTTTAACTAAAAGGTCTATCTCTGTAGGGATCCATCCCATAATGATGTCACACACTTAGAATAATAATCTGAGTCAGCAGCAACAACACAACTTTTAGTGACGCTGACTGATGAATGCTGGACCAGTTTCAGTCACTCAGACCCAAAAATATGGTAACACAAAGTCCAGGTTGAAAATAAAAGCTAAACTTCCCCTTAAAAGGAGCTGTTATGGTCACAGATTAAAAGTCACATTTGAGTTTTCTGTCTGTGAATCTGACCGATGGTTTAACCAATGAGCGAGGCGCGCCGTAGTTAGCCCCGCCCCCTGCCCCCTGCTGCTGTTTGTTCTGCAGAAGAAGAAAAAATGAGACAAACAGACGAGAGTCCAAGTTACGACACACTGAGCCACAGCCGCCTGTGTGATTTAGTTTCTGTGTCCAGCCATGAAGACCCGCTGTGACTTCGCAGGTAGGATCCACATCGTTAATACCAACGGTCAGCGTAGGAACAGCTTTAAAAGTAAAAGTACAATTAGCAGTATAAAACATCTACCCAGGTAGAAGTAAACAGTATCTCATTTAAAATGTACTCAGAGTAAAAGTTACGTAGCCGGGGAGAGATATACTTTTTATATTCATACTTAGTTCAGATCTTATTTATACTTATTAAATTGTGGTCTTTGGTGAAAAAATAAAAATGTACAAAAAAAACTTACAAATGCAACAAAAACATTTGAAAAATGGTCCAAAAACTCAAACATGCAACAAAAACATCAGACATATTGTCTAAAAAAAACTGTAGAAGTATCTGGAGTGATTTCAAAAGTATCAAGGTACAATACTTCAATCAAAACACAGCTGGAAAGAGTACAAAAATATTCTACTTAAGTAAAAGTACAATTACCTGTATAAAACATCTACCCAGGTAGAAGTAAACAGTATCTCATTTAAAATGTACTCAGAGTAAAAGTTACGAAGCCGGGGAGAGATATACTTTTTATATTCATACTTATTTCATATCTTATTTATACTTATTTAAGTAAATTGTGGTCTTTGGTGAAAAAAAATGTCCCAAAAAAACCTTGAAAAGGCGACAAAAATACTGAAAAAATGTCAAAAAATGCTTGAAAAATGCTACAAAAATACTGAAAAAATCTAAAAAAAAAAACACTTGAAAAGACGAGAAAAACATTTGAAAAATGGTCCGAAGAAATTAAACAAATGCGACAAAAGCCACGAAAGAAATTGTCCAAATAATACTTACAAATGCAACAAAAATATTGAAAGAAATGTCCAAAAAAACAAAAAAAAAGCTACAAAAATATTTGAAAACGGTCCAAAGAAATCTCGAGAAATGCGACAAAAACATCAGACACATTTTCTAAAAAACTGTAACAAGTGATTTCAAAAGTATCAAGGTACAATACTTCAATCAAAACATATACTTAAGTAAAAGTACTATTACTTTGAAGAACAATTTAGAAGTAAACAGTATCTCATTTAAAATGTACTCAGAGTAAAATAAGTACTTATTTCATACACAGCATCGTATTATACAGCATCGTGTCTCTGTTGAAGGTTAAATGTTTTGATGGTGAACTGCTCCAATCTGTCATTTACTGTATGCTAACATGCTATCATGCTAACATGCTATCATGCTAACATGCTACCATGCTAACATGCTACCATGCTAACATGCTATCATGCTAACATGCTATCATGCTAACTCTCTCTCTTTCTCTCTCTGTCAGAGTCCAGCTGATGGAGCCTCGGGGCGCGGCGTTACCATGGAAACACTGCCTCCACCTCTGTCTGCTGCTGGTCCAGCTGAGTTCACCTGAAGGTACCAACATCCTGTCTGACAGGCTTCAAAATAAAAGCCCTCTTGTTTTAATGAGTTTACAACACAAACCAGACTTTCATCACTCTGAGATATCTCCCCCCCCCTCTCTCCCTCCCCCCCTCCCCCCTCCTCCTCCTCCTCTCCCCCCCTCTCTCCCCCCCCCTCTCCCTCCCCCCTCTCTCCCCCCCCCCCTCTCTCCCCCCCCTCTCTCCCCCCCTCCAGTTGCAGCTTCCTGTCGGATCCTGAGGTGTAACTCTGACTTCGTGGCGGCGACGTTGGACCTGGGCGGGGGGGGGGGGGTTGCGGGGGGAGCGGCGCTCAGCGGGAACGCCGGGTACTGCGGCGCCCTGCGCTCGTACGCCACGTGCACGCGGCGCATGGCGCGGGCGTGCCGCGGCGACCTGGCGTACCACTCGGCGGTGCAGGGCATCGAGGACCTGCTGATCCAGTACCGCTGCCCGCGGGGGGGCCGCGGCGCCGCCCGCCCGCCCGCGGCCAGCCGCAGGGCGCCCCCCCGGGGGCGCCTGCCTGTACGAGAGCGGCCTGCTCGGCCGGGGGACCAGGGGGGCGGCGGCGCGCCCGAGTACCGGCACTGCGGCGTGTTCGGGGACCCGCACATCCGCACCTTCAACGACGAGTTCCAGACCTGCGCCGTGCAGGGGGCGTGGCCTCTCGTAGACAACGACTTCCTGTACATCCAGGCCACCAGCACGCCACGGGGCGCCGCGCACGGCAACGTGCACGGCACCGCGCTCACAAAGGTCAGACGCACGTCTCATTCCCTCTTGTTTGGACCTTCTCATCCAATGAGTTTCCTTTATTTTCCATGACTATTTATATTGTAGATTATCACTGAAGACAGTGAGGAAAATAAGTATTTGAACACCTGAGAAAATCAATGTTAATATTTGGTCCAGTAGCCTTTGTTTGCAGTTCCAGAGGTCAAACGTTTCCTGTAGTTCTTCACCAGGTTTGACACACTGCAGAAGGGATTTTGGCCCACTCCTCCACACAGATCTTCTCTAGATCAGTCAGGTTTCTGGGCTGTCGCTGAGAAACACGGAGTTTGAGCTCCCTCCAAAGATTCTCTATTGGGTTTAGGTCTGGAGACTGGCTAGGCCCCCCCAGAACCTTGATCTGCTTCTTCCAGAGCCCTCCTTGGTTCTCCTGGCTGTGTGCTGAGGGTCATTGTCATGTTGGAAGACCCAGCCTCAACCCATCTTCAATGCTCTAACTGAGGGAAGGAGGTTGTTCCCCAAAATCTCCCAATACATGGCCCCGGTCCTCCTCTCCTTAATACAGTGCAGTCACCCTGTCCCATGTGCAGAAAAACACCCCCAAAGCATGATGCTACCCCCCCCATGCTTCACAGTAGGGATGGTGTTCTTGGGATGGTCCTCATCATTCTTCTTCCTCCAAACACGGTTAGTGGAATTATGACCAAAAAGTTCTATTTTGGTCTCATCTGACCACATGACTTTCTCCCATGACTCCTCTGGATCATCCAAATGGTCATTGGCAAACTTAAGACGGGCCTTGACATGTGCTGGTTTAAGCAGGGGAACCTTCCGTGCCATGCATGATTTCAAACCATGACGTCTTAGTGTATTACCAACAGTAACCTTGGAAATGGTGGTCCCAGCTCTTTTCAGGTCATGGACCAGCTCCTCCCGTGTAGTTCTGGGCTGATTTCTCACCTTTCTTAGGATCATTGAGACCCCACGAGGTGAGATCTTGCATGGAGCCCCAGTCCGAGGGAGATGGACAGTCATGTTTAGCTTCTTCCATTTTCTAATGATTGCTCCAACAGTGGACCTTTTTTCACCAAGCTGCTTGGACATGTCCCCGTAGCCCTTTCCAGCCTTGTGGAGGTGGACAATTTAGTCTCTAGTGTCTTTGGACAGCTCTTTGGTCTTGGCCATGTTAGTAGTTGATTCTTACTGATTGTATGGGGTGGACAGGTGTCTTTATGCAGCTAACGACCTCAAACAGGTGCATCTAATTTAGGATAATAAATGGAGTGGAGGTGGACATTTTGAAGACAGACTAACAGGTCTTTGAGGGTCAGAATTCTAGCTGATAGACAGGTGTTCAAATACTTATTTGCAGCTGTATCATACAAATAAATAGTTAAAAAATCATACATTGTGATTTCTGGATGTTTTTTTTAGATTATGTCTCTCACAGTGGACATGCACCTACGATGACAATTTCAGACCCTCCATGATTTCTAAGTGGGAGAACTTGCAAAATAGCAGCGTGTTCAAATACTTATTTTCCTCATATATAAACATTGTATATATAAATATATATATATATATATATATATATATATATATATATATATATATATATGTATATGTATATATATATATATATATATATATATATATATATATATATATATATAATCATATATATATTATATTTATATATAAATGTATATGTATATATATATATACTTATATGCAGTGTATATATATATATATTCCCTATATATATATATATACTGTATATATGGACAGATGATATATATATATATCCCTCCCCGATGATAGATATATAATCTTATAATATATGTATTATCCCAGATTGATAAAACACTAAATCTGAGGACCTTTTCCTCAGATTTAGTGTTTTTAGACTCCTTCTTTGCAGTGTACATCCTTCCCTCCCCCTCCCTCCTCCCTCCCTCCCCCAGATGATGGACAGATGATGACTCCCCCCTCCCTCCCTCCCTCCTCCCTCCTCCCTCCCCCCATGATGGACAGATGATGACTCCCCCCCCCCTCCCCCTCCCTCCTCCCTCCCTCCCAGATGATGGACAGATGATGACTCCCCCTCCCCTCCCTCCCTCCTCCCTCCCTCCCTCCCTG
>CM049376.1:158500-168500 GCA_026937815.1 Etheostoma perlongum
GTTGTGGGTGTAAATCCCAGTAACTGAGCAGACCGGCTCCTTTCTTTCCCATTCTGACATTCAGTTTGGAGTCCAGGAGATGGTCTGGACCAGGTCAGGAGATGGTCTGGACCAGGTCAGGAGATGGTCTGGACCAGGACCACACGCCTACATGCATTAAAGCAACTGCCATGTGATAAATTGAACAGGTGTTCCTAATAATCCTTTAGGTGAGTGTACATATATTTTATATTATTATTTATATATCCGGTCTCACAGAGAAAATCCCATTTATTGAGTTCATGTTCGAATCCCGCGGCGACGTCACCATCGCAAAGACGTAAAGAGACGCGAATTGTCGTCGTTCTGACGTCGTTTACCCGAAATGGAGGACATGCGATTCGGACAGAAACTCGCGAAAAGGGACCTTTGTTTGGGAGAAGATACAGGAAGTGGGACTACTAAGTTCTAAAAGTACGTGTTTGTATAGAGCAGCTACAGTGTGACATCGCCCCGATCGATCCAAACTCCATTCAGAAAACAAGCGTTTTAAAAGTTGTTTGCGTGTCGTCTCGCGGAGAGACGTCATAAAGTAAAACATCTGACATTTAGTGAATCGTCATCATGTTGTTGTTATTTCGGGAGAATTGGTATTTGTTTTTTAAAATGATTTAAAATCGGATTTCCACAGCAGCTACAAAGCAGCAACATGGATAGTTTTGCCCATATTGATGACGTAAAGAAACGTTATCTGCTGATTTTATTTTTATTTCTCAGCTGGACTTCTCTCTGGAATTTAGGTTTTTATTTACTATTATTAAATTATAAATATAATATTTATTTATTATAAATAATAAAAATAATATAAATGTTATTTATACATTTTAAATCTGCGGTATCTTCAAACAAAAATAATCTAAATTATAATAAAATAATATAATATAATACTAAAATCCCTCTTCAAACTCGCAACTCAGTCTTCGCTTCGCTGTAGAAAAAGGTTCAAAAGTGTGAGTGATGCGTTTGAGGACCTCTGCTTTAAGACCTGTGAGTGATGCGTTTGAGGACCCGCTTTTAGGACCTGTGAGTGATGCGTTTGAGGACCCGTCGCTTTTAGGACCCCTGCTTTAGGACCTGTGAGTGATGCGTTTGAGGACCCGCTTTAGGACCTGTGAGGGATGCGTTTGAGGACCCGCTTTAGGACCTGTGAGGGATGCTGTTTGAGGACCCGCGTTTGAGGACCCTGCTTTTAGGACCTGTGAGTGATGCGTTTGGACCCGTCGTTATTCCCCCTCCTTTAGGACCTGTGAGTGATGCGTTTGAGGACCTCTGCTTTAAGACCTGTGAGTGATGCGTTTGAGGACCTCTGCTTTAAGACCTGTGAGTGATGCGTTTGAGGACCCGTCCTTTAGGACCTGTGAGTGATGCGTTTGAGGACCCGTCCTTTAGGACCTGTGAGTGATGCGTTTGAGGACCCCTGCTTTAGGACCTGTGATTTAAGACCTGTGAGTGATGCGTTTGAGGACCTCTGCTTTAGGACCTGTGAGTGATGCGTTTGAGTCCCCGTCCTTTAGGACCTGTGAGTGATGCGTTTGAGGACCTGTCCTTTAGGACCTGTGAGTGATGCGTTTGAGGACCTGTCCTTTTTAGGACCTGTGAGTGATGCGTTTGAGGACCTGTCCTTTAGGACCTGTGAGTGATGCGTTTGAGGACCCGTGTTTATTCCCCCTTTTAGGACCTGTGAGTGATGCGTTTGAGGACCCGTCGCTTTAGGACCTGTGAGGATGCGTTTGAGGACCTGCGGACCTTTGATGCGTTTGAGGACCCCTGCTTTAGGACCTGTGAGTGATGCGAGGACCCTGCCCTTGAGGACCCGCGCTTTAGGACCCCTGCTTTAGGACCTGTGAGTGATGCGTTTGAGGACCCGTCGTTTATTCCCCCTCCTTTAGGACCTGTGAGTGATGCGTTTGAGGACCCACGCTTTAGGACCCCTGCTTTAGGACCTGTGAGTGATGCGTTTGAGGACCTCTGCTTTAAGACCTGTGAGTGATGCGTTTGAGGACCTCTGCTTTAAGACCTGTGAGTGATGCGTTTGAGGACCTCTGCTTTAAGACCTGTGAGTGATGCGTTTGAGGACCCGTCCTTTAGGACCTGTGAGTGATGCGTTTGAGGACCCGTCCTTTAGGACCTGTGAGTGATGCGTTTGAGGACCCCTGCTTTAGGACCTGTGATTTAAGACCTGTGAGTGATGCGTTTGAGGACCTCTGCTTTAGGACCTGTGAGAGATGCGTTTGAGTCCCCGTCCTTTAGGACCTGTGAGTGATGCGTTTGAGGACCTGTCCTTTAGGACCTGTGAGTGATGCGTTTGAGGACCTGTCCTTTAGGACCTGTGCGTGATGCGTTTGAGGACCCGTGCTTTAGGGCCTGTGAGTGATGCGTTTGAGGACCCGCGCTTTAGGACCTGTGAGGGATGCGTTTGAGGACCTGCGCTTTAGGACCCCTGCTTTAGGACCTGTGAGTGATGCGTTTGAGGACCCGCGCTTTAGGACCCCTGCTTTAGGACCTGTGAGTGATGCGTTTGAGGACCCGTCGTTTATTCCCCCTCCTTTAGGACCTGTGAGTGATGCGTTTCAGGACCCGCGCTTTAGGACCCCTGCTTTAGGACCTGTGAGTGATGCGTTTGAGGACCTCTGCTTTAAGACCTGTGAGTGATGCGTTTGAGGACCTCTGCTTTAAGACCTGTTAGTGATGCGTTTGAGGACCTCTGCTTTAAGACCTTTGAGTGATGCGTTTGAGGACCTCTGCTTTAAGACCTGTGAGTGATGCGTTTGAGGACCCGTCCTTTAGGACCTGTGAGTGATGTGATTGAGGACCCCTGCTTTAGGACCTGTGATTTAAGACCTGTGAGTGATGCGTTTGAGGACCTCTGCTTTAGGACCTGTGAGTGATGCGTTTGAGTCCCCGTCCTTCAGGACCTGTGAGTGATGCGTTTGAGGACCTGTCCTTTAGGACCTGTGAGTGATGCGTTTGAGGACCTGTCCTTTAGGACCTGTGAGTGATGCGTTTGAGGACCCGCTCTTTAGGACCTGTGAGGGATGCGTTTGAGGACCTGCGCTTTAGGACCCCTGCTTTGGTACCTGTGAGTGATGCGTTTGAGGACCTCTGCTTTAAGACCTGTGAGTGATGCGTTTGAGGACCCGTCGTTTATTCCCCCTCCTTTAGGACCTGTGAGTGATGCGTTTGAGTCCCCGTCCTTTAGGACCTGTGAGTGATGCGTTTGAGGACTCCTGCTTTAGGACCTGTGAGTGATGCGTTTGAGGACCCCTGCTTTAGGACCTGTGAGTGATGCGTTTGAGTCCCCGTCCTTTAGGACCTGTGAGTGATGCGTTTGAGGACCTGTCCTTTAGGACCTGTGAGTGATGCGTTTGAGGACCTGTCCTTTAGGACCTGTGAGTGATGCGTTTGAGGACCCGTGCTTTAGGACCTGTGAGTGATGCGTTTGAGGACCCGCGCTTTAGGACCTGTGAGGGATGCGTTTGAGGACCCGCGCTTTAGGACCCCTGCTTTAGGACCTATGAGTGATGCGTTTGAGGACCTGCGCTTTAGGACCCCTGCTTTAGGACCTGTGAGTGATGCGTTTGAGGACCTCTGCTTTAAGACCTGTGAGTGATGCGTTTGAGGACCCGTCGTTTATTCCCCCCTCCTTTAGGACCTGTGAGTGATGCGTTTGAGTCCCCGTCCTTTAGGACCTGTGAGTGATGCGTTTGAGGACTCCTGCTTTAGGACCTGTGAGTGATGCGTTTGAGGACCTGTCCTTTAGGACCTGTGAGTGATGCGTTTGAGGACCCGTGCTTGAGGACCTGTGAGTGATGCGTTTGAGGACCCGTCCTTTAGGACCTGTGAGGGATGCGTTTGAGGACCCGTGCTTTAGGACCTGTGAGTGATGCGTTTGAGGACCCGCCTTTAGGACCTGTGAGGGATGCGTTTGAGGACCCGCGCTTTTAGGACCCCTGCTTTTTAGGACCTATGAGTGATGCGTTTGAGGACCTGCGCTTTAGGACCCCTGCTTTAGGACCTGTGAGTGATGCGTTTGAGGACCTCTGCTTTAAGACCTGTGAGTGATGCGTTTGAGGACCCGTCGTTTATTCCCCCTCCTTTAGGACCTGTGAGTGATGCGTTTGAGTCCCCGTCCTTTAGGACCTGTGAGTGATGCGTTTGAGGACTCCTGCTTTAGGACCTGTGAGTGATGCGTTTGAGGACCCGTGCTTGAGGACCTGTGAGTGATGCGTTTGACGACCCGTGCTTTAGGACCGCTGCTTTAGGACCTGTGAGTGATGCGTTTGAGTCCCCTGCTTTAGGACCTGTGAGTGATGCGTTTGAGGACCACTGCTTTAGGACCTGTGATTTAGGACCTGTGAGTGATGCGTTTGAGGACCACTGCTTTAGGACCTGTGATTTAGGACCTGCGGTGATGCGTTTGAGGACCCGTCCTTTAGGACCTGCGAGTGATGCGTTTGAGGACCCGTGCTTTAGGACCTGTGAGTGATGCGTTTGAGGACCACTGCTTTAGGACCTGTGATTTAGGACCTGCGAGTGATGCGTTTGAGGACCCGTCCTTTAGGACCTGCGAGTGATGCGTTTGAGGACCACTGCTTTAGGACCTGTGAGTGATGCGTTTGAGTACCTGTGCTTTAGGACCTGTGAGTGATGCGTTTGTGGACCCCTGCTTTAGGACTTGTGAGTGATGCGTTTGAGTCCCCGTCCTTTAGAACCTGTGAGTGATGCGTTTGAGGACCCCTGCTTCCATACTATATTATATAACATGAAGCATCTTCACCAGATAGTTAGAAAGATGAAACTTTATTTAAAGTGTGTGTGTGTGAAGCGGTCTAGTTCTGGTAGTCGTGGTGATGTGCAGGGTGGGCGGAGTCAGCGTGAGGACCGCTGTAGGCGTAGTTCTGCTCTCCGGGGCCCAGGCCGTCGTCTCCGTCGTCGTGGGCGACGGCGTCTCTCTTCCTGCCGATGGCGGCGTACAGCTGCACGGCGAGGACGAGCTGCAGACCCTGGGGGGGGGGGTAAATGAGACGTCAGATATAAGGAACTGTCTTATGTTACAGGACACAGACCTGGTGTCCCTCTGTAACTCTGTTCTGATTGAGATTAAACTGGTTTCCTAACAAGGTTTCCTCCTCTGGGGGGTCTTATGTTACAGGACCTGGTGTCCCTCTGTAACTCTGTTCTGATTGTTCTCTCCAGTAATAATGAAACCCGTCCACCGGATACCTGAACCTCTAATCCAGTCTGCAGCCGGTCTTTATTTGTTTCTACGAGGTCAACAATTCCACCACGACACACACAACACACACACCACACACACACACACACACACACACACACACACACACACACACACACACACACACACACACACACACACACACACACACACACACACACACACACACACACACACACACACAGTCTGTGTGTATGTGTCTGTCGCTGTGTGTCTGTCTGTCGCTGTGTGTGCGTGTGTCACACCGACAGACACACACACAGCGACAGACACACACACAGACACATAGTGTATGTGTGTCTCTGTGTGTGTCAGTGTGTGTGTCTGTCGGTGTGACACACGCACACAGCGACAGACAGACACACAGCGACAGACACACACAGCGACAGACACACACAGCGACAGACACATACAGCGACAGACACACACACACACAGCGACAGACACACACAGCGACAGACATAGACACACACAGCGACAGACACACACACACAGCGACAGACACACACACACAGCGACAGACACACACAGCGACACACACACATACAGCGACAGACACACAGCGACAGACACACAGCGACACACACACATACAGCGACAGACATATACACACAGCGACAGACACACACACAGCGACACAGACAGACACACACACACACACACACACACACACACACACACACACACAGCGCCCCCTGGAGGTCTTTGGTTTTATTACCTCGATCAACATGAGACCGGTGTCCATGGCGATGACTGTCAGAGTGTTTTCCTTCAGCCAATCACTGAGTGCCTGTCTGCAGCCCTGCAACACACACGCACACGCACACACACACACAGATACACACACACGCACACACAGAAACACACATACACACACACACACATTTAAGTGTGGGTTATTTATGTAGCACTTTCCAAAACAAAGTGCTTAACAAGACAATAACACACACGCACACACATTCTCTCTGTGTGTGTGTGTGTGTGTGTGTGTGTGTGTGTGTGTGTGTGTGTGTGTGTGTGTGTGTGTGTGTGTGTGTGTGTGTGTGTGTGTGTGTGTGTGTGTGTGTGTGTGTACCGTGACATACGAGCCGTTGCCCCGGCTGTACGGGGGGGGGCTGTCCTCCAGCTCGGAGCACCAGGGCGAGTCCCCGCTGAGCTCATACGACGTGAAACAGGAACAAGGAAGTACGCCAGGGTTGGTCAGGTTCTGGATGAAAGGGTTCTCCAGCCAATCAGCAGGGCCCGTCACGCCACAGCACCGCCCCTGCCGGAGGTGGACCAATCAGAACAGGCCATATACAGTCTATGGATATTACTCCCCTTACTGTAACTGAGGAGTACTACTTCTACTACTTGTGTACTTTACTTTTTAAAGCAGTACGTAATTAAAAAAGGTGTGTGTGTGTGTGTGTGTGTGTCCAGACTCACATTTTTCTGGACTTTGTCCATCAGTCTGTCTTCGTTGCTGTCCTCTCCGAACTGCACGATGAACCGATGCACCGTCTGATGCACACTCCCTTCAATCTGAACACATACACACACACACACACACACACACACACACACGGACATGTTGTTCGATCTCGTAACCCCCCAAAACCTGATGTGATGTCTCCACAGAGTTTGTCCAGAGGACGGACATCCTGTGTTTACCCGCCAAAATAAAAGCCTTTTGTGTCACCTTGACTCTGTTGATGAGCAGCAGCAGTGTGACGAACAGCTGACCCAGGATCAGCACCACGAGGAAGCCGACGTACTGAGGAGGAAGAGTCCAGGCACAGTGTGATTATTTACATGGAGTCTGGTGGAGATATGCTGCTCTATACACGCTAAAAGTAGTGATTATTTACATGGAGTCTGGTGGAGATATGCTGCTCTATACACGCTAAAAGTAGTGATTATTTACATGGAGTCTGGTGGAGATATGCTGCTCTATACACACTAAAAGTAGTGATTATTTACATGGAGTCTGGTGGAGATATGCTGCTCTATACACACTAAAAGTAGTGATTATTTACATGGAGTCTGGTGGAGATATGCTGCTCTATACACGCTAAAAGTAGTGATTATTTACATGGAGTCTGGTGGAGATATGCTGCTCTATACACGCTAAAAGTAGTGATTATTTACATGGAGTCTGGTGGAGATATGCTGCTCTATACACGCTAAAAGTAGTGATTATTTACATGGAGTCTGGTGGAGATATGCTGCTCTATACACACTAAAAGTAGTGATTATTTACATGGAGTCTGGTGGAGATATGCTGCTCTATACACGCTAAAAGTAGTGATTATTTACATGGAGTCTGGTGGAGATATGCTGCTCTATACACGCTAAAAGTAGTGATTATTTACATGGAGTCTGGTGGAGATATGCTGCTCTATACACACTAAAAGTAGTGATTATTTACATGGAGTCTGGTGGAGATATGCTGCTCTATACACGCTAAAAGTAGTGATTATTTACATGGAGTCTGGTGGAGATATGCTGCTCTATACACGCTAAAAGTAGTGATTATTTACATGGAGTCTGGTGGAGATATGCTGCTCTATACACGCTAAAAGTAGTGATTATTTACATGGAGTCTGGTGGAGATATGCTGCTCTATACACGCTAAAAGTAGTGATTATTTACATGGAGTCTGGTGGAGATATGCTGCTCTATACACACACAAAAGTAGTGATTATTTACATGGAGTCTGGTGGAGATATGCTGCTCTATACACGCTAAAAGTAGTGATTATTTACATGGAGTCTGGTGGAGATATGCTGCTCTATACACGCTAAAAGTAGTGATTATTTACATGGAGTCTGGTGGAGATATGCTGCTCTATACACGCTAAAAGTAGTGATTATTTACATGGAGTCTGGTGGAGATATGCTGCTCTATACACGCTAAAAGTAGTGATTATTTACATGGAGTCTGGTGGAGATATGCTGCTCTATACACGCTAAAAGTAGTGATTATTTACATGGAGTCTGGTGGAGATATGCTGCTCTATACACGCTTCCTCTGTGATTATTTACATGGAGTCTGGTGGAGATATGCTGCTCTATACACACTAAAAGTAGTGATTATTTACATGGAGTCTGGTGGAGATATGCTGCTCTATACACGCTAAAAGTAGTGATTATTTACATGGAGTCTGGTGGAGATATGCTGCTCTATACACGCTAAAAGTAGTGATTATTTACATGGAGTCTGGTGGAGATATGCTGCTCTATACACGCTAAAAGTAGTGATTATTTACATGGAGTCTGGTGGAGATATGCTGCTCTATACACGCTAAAAGTAGTGATTATTTACATGGAGTCTGGTGGAGATATGCTGCTCTATACACACTAAAAGTAGTGATTATTTACATGGAGTCTGGTGGAGATATGCTGCTCTATACACGCTAAAAGTAGTGATTATTTACATGGAGTCTGGTGGAGATATGCTGCTCTATACACGCTAAAAGTAGTGATTATTTACATGGAGTCTGGTGGAGATATGCTGCTCTATACACGCTAAAAGTAGTGATTATTTACATGGAGTCTGGTGGGTGTGGTGATGGAGGTTACAGGAGAAACTCACCACCAGCAGCACGACTCTGATCTTTTTTCCGAGAATCCCGACCAAAGTGACCAGCAGCACCACCGCACCAATCAGCATCAGGCCTGCCCCCACTGTACGTAGCTCCACTACACACACACACACACACACACACACACACACACACACACACACACACACACACACACACACACACACACACACACACACACACACACACACACACAGACACAGACAGACACACATACAGGCACACACACACAGAGTGTTAGTTGTCTTGATTAACATTAAAATGTGTTAATTCTGCTTCTTCCTCAATGCTAAGCTACGCTAACTGTCTGCAGCGGTGTTACCTGAGGGGAGGACGGTCTGCAGGCTTCCTCTGTCAAACAGGATCCAGAGTCCAGATCCCAGCACACTCAGACCTAGAGCCTGCAGGGGTCAAAGGTCAGCTGTAGTCTACATCACTGCAGCTCGGTTACTATGGTTACCAGCCGACGAGTCACCAAAGCTTACAGGTGACCCATTATAATCATTAACCGTTAATATTAGACAGGCTAATGGGGTAAAGTCCTGCTGGGGGGGGTCTTAAAGAGACAGGCCACTCAGGCAGATTAAGTGGCTCTTTAATTAGTTGTTGATGAACTATAATATTTAAATGTTAGGCCAGGTTTGTGATGGAGTTATAGATCAGACGGTGTGTGTGTGTGTGTGTGTGTGTGTGTGTGTGTGTGTGTGTGTCCTCACCAGGAAGATGAAGTTAGAAACCTGAAAGCAGAAGTTCAGAAGCTGAATCTTTATGTTCAGCTTCATCTTCCCGTCCCTCCTCGTCTCCACCCGTCTCTTCTCGTCCCTTGTCTTCCTGTCTCTTGTCTCCCCCCGTCTCTTCTCTTGTCTCCAGCAGCTGAATGTTTTGCGTCTGTCTCTCGCCGAAACACCACTTGAGATCAGAGTCCTCTTCCTCATTGTCTCTACACATTAAACTTATTCCAACGTCGCCATGGAAACACACACACACACACACACACACACACACACACACACACACACACACACACACACACACACACACACACACACACACACACACACACACACACACACACACACACACACACACACACACACACACACACACACACACACACACACACACACGTTGCTTCCTTG
>CM049376.1:173500-193500 GCA_026937815.1 Etheostoma perlongum
GGACACGCTACACACTAAGGACACACTGCACACTAAGGACACACTAAGGACACGCTACACACTAAGGACACACTGCACACTAAGGACACACTAAGGACACGCTACACACTAAGGACACTGCACACTAAGGACACACTAAGGACACGCTACACACTAAGGACACTGCACACTAAGGACACACTGAGGGCACACTACACACTAAGGACACACTGCACACTAAGGACACACTGCACACTAAGGACACACTAAGGACACACTGCACACTAAGGACACACTGCACACTAAGGACACACTGCACACACACACTAAGGACACACTACACACACTAAGGACACACTACACACTAAGGACACACTGCACACTAAGGACACACTACACACTAAGGACACACTAAAGACACACTGCACACTAAGGACACACTGCACACTAAGGACACACTGCACACTAAGGACACACTGCACACTAAGGACACACTGCACACTAAGGACACACTGCACACTAAGGACACACTGCACACTAAGGACACACTGCACACTAAGGACACACTAAGGGCACACACACTAAGGACACACTGCACACTAAGGACACACTAAGGGCACACTACACACTAAGGACACACTGCACACTGCACACTAAGGACACACTAAGGACACTACACTAAGGACACACTGCACACTAAGGACACACTAAGGACAAGGGACACACTGGGACACACTGCACACTAAGGACACACTGCACACTAAGGACACACTGCACACACTAAGGACACACTGCACACTAAGGACACACTGCACACACTAAGGACACGCACACTAAGGACACACTGCACAAGGACACACTAAGGACACGCTACACACTAAGGACACTGGACACACTAAGGACACACTGCACACTAAGGACACACTACACACTAAGGACACACTGCACACTAAGGACACACTAAGGGCACACTACACACTAAGGACACGCTGCACACTAAGGACACACTGCACACTAAGGACACACTAAGGGCACACTACACACTAAGGACACACTGCACACTAAGGACACACTAAGGGCACACTACACACTAAGGACACACTGCACACTAAGGACACGCTACACACTAAGGACACACTAAGGACACACTGCACACTAAGGACACACTGCACACTAAGGGCACACTACACACTAAGGACACACTGCACTAAGGACACACTAAGGACACACTACACACTAAGGACACACTAAGGACACGCTACACACTAAGGACACACTGCACACTAAGGACACACTGCACACTAAGGACACACTGCACAAGGACACACTAAGGACACACTGCACACTAAGGACACACTGCACACTAAGGACACACTGCACACTAAGGACACACGACACACTGCACACTAAGGACACACGACACACTAAGGACACACTAAGGACACACTACACTCTAAGGACACACTAAGGGCACACTAAGGACACACTGCACACTAAGGACACACTACACACTAAGGACACACTGCAAACTGAGGACACACTGCACACTAAGGACACACTGCACACTAAGGACACACTGCAACTAAGGACACACTGCAAACTAAGGACACACTACACACACACTAAGGACACTATGGACACACTAAGGACACACTACACACTAAGGACACATTACACACTAAGGACACACTAAGGACACACTGCACACTAAGGACACACTACACACAAAGGACACACTGCAGAAACTAAGGACACACTGCAAACTGAGGACACACTGCAAACTAAGGACACACTGCAAACTAAGGACACACTACACACACACTAAGGACACTATGGACACACTAAGGACACACTAAGGTAACACTACACACTGCACACTAAGGACACACTAAGGTAAGACTACACACTAAGGACACACTACACACTAAGGACACACTGCACACTAAGGACACACTACACACTAAGGGCACACTGCACACTAAGGACACACTACACACTAAGGGCACACTAAGGACACACTGCACACTAAGGACACACTGCACACTAAGGGCACACTGCACACTAAGGACACACACTAAGGACACGCTACACACTAAGGACACACTAAGGTAACACTACACACTAAGGACACACTAAGGTAAGACTACACACTAAGGACACACTAAGGACACACTGCACACTAAGGACACACTGGACACACTGCACACAAAGGACACACTAAGGACACACTGCAAACTGAGGACACACTGCAAACTAAGGACACACTGCAAACTAAGGACACACTGCAAACTAAGGACACACTGCAAACTAAGGACACACACACACACACTAAGGACACTATGGACACACTAAGGACACACTACACACTAAGGACACACTAAGGTAACACTACACACTGCACACTAAGGACACACTAAGGTAAGACTACACACTAAGGACACACACTAAGGACACGCTACACACTAAGGACACACTGCACACTAAGGACACACTAAGGTAAGACTACACACTAAGGACACACTGCACACTAAGGACACTATGGACACACTAAAGACACACTACACACTAAGGACACACTAAGGTAACACTACACACTGCACACTAAGGACACACTAAGGTAAGACTACACACTAAGGACACGCTACACACTAAGGACACACTGCACACTAAGGACACACTAAGGTAAGACTACACACTAAGGACACACTGCACACTAAGGACACACACTAAGGACACGCTACACACTAAGGACACACTAAGGTAACACTACACACTGCACACTAAGGACACACTAAGGTAAGACTACACACTAAGGACACACTACACACTAAGGACACACTACACACTAAGGACACACTACACACTAAGGACACACTAAGGACACACTACACACTAAGGACACACTAAGGTAACACTACACACTAAGGACACACTAAGGTAAGACTACACACTAAGGACACACTACACACTAAGGACACACTACACACTAAGGACACACTACACACTAAGGACACACTACACACTAAGGACACACTAACACTAAGGACACACTAAGGACACACACTAAGGACACACTACACACTAAGGACACACTAAGGACAGACTGCACACTAAGGACACACTGCACACTAAGGACACACTAAGGGCACATGACACACTAAGGACACACTGCACACTAAGGGCACACTGCACACTAAGGACACACACACTAAGGACACACTGCACACTAAGGACACACTACACACTAAGGACACACACTAAGGACACACTAAACACTAAGGACACACTGCACACTAAGGACACACTAAGGACATACTACACACTAAGGACACACTACACAGTACAAACTATGGACATACTACACACTAAGGACACACTAAGGACACACTACACAGTACAAACTATGGACACACTGCACACTAAGGGCACACTAAGGACACGCTGTAACTGAACATTAGGTTTTGAGTTCTAGAACATGACCTGACCTCCTCCTGTCTTCTCCCACAGGCCTCTGACATCACTTCCTGTCTCACATTAACCTCCAGTATGTCAGTGATTTGGGATCAGTTTGTAATAAACGGGTTGACACAGCCACTGCTCTGAGACGTCATTGGTTCATACACATCACCTGGTTATTACATATGGTTCATTTTAGAAAGAAATTATTAATTTTAACCTCAAACTCAATGTTTTAGCTGTAGATTTGGTTATTGAAAATCTGATATATTTTAAGATAAACAGACTCTGCTGGTGACATTTTATTAAAATATATATTTTTAATTTAACATAATTAGACCCACAAATATTCAGGTACAACTCGAAAAAATAAAACCTAAAAAAAATAAAACCTAATGAAACTGTCCAACCTGGACTCTGTGTCCCATGATGCATTGGTGTCTGAGTATCTGATGGAACTACAGTCTCTGAAACTGGTCCAGTATTCATCAGTCAGCGTCACTAAAAGTTGTGTTGTTGCTGCTGACTCAGATTATTATTCTAAATGTGTGACATCATTATGGGATGGATCCCTACAGAGATAGACCTTTTAGTTAAAGAGGAAGATCCTTTTAGTTTAACATGAAACAGAAATCACCATCACCAAACCCACCAGACTCCATGTAAATAATCACTACTTTTAGCGTGTATAGAGCAGCATATCTCCACCAGACTCCATGTAAATAATCACTACTTTTAGCATGTATAGAGCAGCATATCTCCACCAGACTCCATGTAAATAATCACTACTTTTAGCGTGTATAGAGCAGCATATCTCCACCAGACTCCATGTAAATAATCACTACTTTTAGCGTCCAACTTTTACTCTATGTAAAAGCCTTCTTGGTTCATCTTTCCACTGCTCCAACAATCATTTACAATTTACAATTATTTACATGGAGTCTGGTGGAGATATGCTGCTCTATACACGCTAAAAGTAGTGATTATTTACATGGAGTCTGGTGGAGATATGCTGCTCTATACACGCTAAAAGTAGTGATTATTTACATGGAGTCTGGTGGAGATATGCTGCACTATACACGTTAAAAGTAGTGATTATTTACATGGAGTCTGGTGGAGATATGCTGCACTATACATGCTAAAAGTAGTGATTATTTACATGGAGTCTGGTGGGTTTGGTGATGGTGATGTCGGGGCTGTTTCATGTTAAACTAAAAGGATCTTCCTCTTTAACTAAAAGGTCTATCTCTGCAGGGATCCATCCCATAATGTTGTCACACACTTAGAATAATAATCTGAGTCAGCAGCAACAACACAACTTTTAGTGACGCTGACTGATGAATACTGGACCAGTTTCAGAGATTGTTGTTCTCATCAGTCACTCAGACACAACAACATGGAACATAGGGTCCAAGTTATAAGGAACCAAAGTTACCCTTTAACTAGTGCTTTGTGTCTTAACTTAACTGTCGTGGCTGTAAGACGCTCACATTTTTCTCGGCTAAACTCAACGGCCGCCATCTCCTGGAGCTCGTAACTCCCCAAGAGACCAAACTAAAGTCCACCATCTACTTATCCAACCCAACGTTAACGCTGGTAGTCCCAGGGCGTCTGCCCGGCCATCGACATGTACTCGTCCAGCTGAGCGTCCAATCGGCTCCGGGACATCGACATGTACTCGTCCAGCTGTTTGTCCAATCGGCTCCGGGACATCGACATGTACTCGTCCAGCTGTGTGTCCAGCTGCTTCCTGGTTGGTACTTGGCCTTTGCTCCGGCCCCGCCCCCTGGAGGCTGTGGCCCCGCCCCTCTGAAGGTTTGTACGTCCTGCAGAAAAGAAAGAAAGAAACATCATCGAACAGCTGTGGCTCAAACTTTAAAAAAGGATTTTGTCATCATTTTCACCCTGGACCCCATTTCTCCATGTTTTGGTGTCTAAGTGACTGATGGGAACAACAATCTCTGAAATTGGTCCCACCAGACTCCATGTAAATAATCACTACTTTTAGCATGTATAGAGCAGCATATCTCCACCAGACTCCATGTAAATAATCACTACTTTTAGCGTGTATAGAGCAGCATATCTCCACCAGACTCCATCTCCACCAGACTCCATGTAAATAATCACTACTTTTATCATCGTGAAACACACTTCATTCAAAGTGGACACAAACTAAATAAAACTACCAAAAGCCGTCTTGGTTCATCTTTCCACTGTTCCAACAATCACCACTCTGGTGTGGTTGGAATAAACTCTTAATTCACCCATTTACATGTGGAGATATGCTGCTCTATACATGCTAAAAGTAGTGATTATTTACATGGAGTCTGGTGGAGATATGCTGCTCTATACACTCTATACATGCTAAAAGTAGTGATTATTTACATGGAGTCTGGTGGAGATATGCTGCTCTATACACGCTAAAAGTAGTGATTATTTACATGGAGTCTGGTGGAGATATGCTGCTCTATACACGCTAAAAGTAGTGATTATTTACATGGAGTCTGGTGGAGATATGCTGCTCTATACACGCTAAAAGTAGTGATTATTTACATGGAGTCTGGTGGGTTTGGTGATGGTGATGTCGGGGCTGTTTCATGTTAAACTAAAAGGATTTTACTCTTTAAGTAAAAGATCTATCTCTGTAGAGATCCTCTCAAACACAGAAACATGGAGACAGAGTCCAGGTGGGAAGAAACCCTCCAACAGCTTTACAAGATGTTTAATCTGAAACCGTTGACAAACTGACCTGCAGTCATTTTCTGGAGGTTTCTCTTCCTCAGGAGGGGTCGCTGCCCGAGTCGACTGTGAAGGTTACGTCGTCCTAGACAGGAATCACACGCAGGTAACTACACAGGAATAACACGCAGGTAACTAGACAGGAATAACACGCAGGTAACTACACAGGAATAACACGCAGGTAACTACACAGGAATAACACGCAGGTAACTACACAGGAATAACACGCAGGTAACTAGGCAGGGCTAACTACACAGGAAGCACACGCAGGTAACTACACAGGAAGCACACGCAGGTAACTACACAGGAATAACTACACAGGTAACTACACAGGAATAACTACACAGGAATAACACGCAGGTAACTAGGCAGGTAACTAGGGAGGAACCTCCACCAGGTACTCACCCCTGCAGGTGAAGCTCCCTCTCCACCTGTACTTGTTCCTGAAGCTCCAGTACCCGGGGAGTCTGCCGAGTGAGTGGCGCCGAGTCACCGTGGGGGGGGTAACCAGCCGAGGTAACTAGGCAGGTCAGACGCTCCTCAGGCGCCCCTGCCCCCCCTCCAACGAGCCGGGGGGTCTTCAGGAGGGCGCCAAAACCAGGCCCCCCCTCCATGGGTCTTCAGGAGGAAAACCAGGCCATTAACCAAAATAGTCTAAAATAACGGTCCTCAAACTAAACAGTGGGGAAGCAGCAAAATGAAGACTTTACAGTAACAACAGTTATCTTATATATTTATAACAGCTGTTATAATATATAATATATAACAGCTGTTATATATTGACCCAGGAAACTCACCTGCAGGTAGCGCGGCAGCTTCTTCCTGAACATGACAGCCCGTTTTGGGTTGGGCCCCCCCCCGTGCTGCAGCAGGACGGGGTCAAAGGTCATCTTCTTGGCCCGGGCCAGCTGGTCCAGCAGCACCTGAGAGAAGCTACAGACAGACGCATCACCTGGATGACGTCATCAGGAGGCGCCACGCAGCCCACGTCTTTATAGGGTAGCAGGGCCGGGGTGTGTGTGTGTGTCTCTTTGTGTGTGTGTGTGTGTGCCTGCGAGTGTGTGTGTGTGTCTGTGTGTATGTGTGTGTGTGTGTGTGTGTGAGACAGAAGAAGGACGTAGCTACACCTTCACCAAAATGAAGACTGAAAAACAACTCTCCATGTGGAAGATCGCCGTATAGATATTATTTAAATTTAATAAATAATTGTTAAATGTAACACACACACACACACACACACACACACACACACGCTCATGGAGAGACAGCGTGGAGCTGCTCCTCAGATAGAAACAGGCTGGTTCTGTCTCCATGGCAACACGTTGATGGTTGAGGAGACACCGTTACACCTGCTCCACCTGCTGATTAACGGACCTGCTCCACCTGCTGATTAACGGACCTGCTCCACCTGCTGATTAACGGACCTGCTCCACCTGCTGATTAACGGACCTGCTCCACCTGCTGATTAACGGACCTGCTCCACCTGCTGATTGGACCTGCTCCACCTGCTGATTGGACCTGCTCCACCTGCTGATTAGGACCTGCTCCACCTGCTGATTGGACCTGCTCCACCTGCTGATTAGGACCTGCTCCACCTGCTGATTGGACCTGCTCCACCTGCTGATTAACGGACCTGCTCCATCTGCTCATTAACAAAGACAGACGCTCGTTAAATCGCTGATACACCTGTATGTATCTAATATCTAGATGTTTATAATACATTGTAATATATATATATATATATCACTCTACAGGCTCTGCACACGCATATAAGCATTTATTTATTTTCATGTACTGTATATAACTAATATCTCCACTCTTCTACAATTGTGTATGCTGTAGTTTTCTAAGATGTTAACTTTGCACGTAATTTCGTACGACAGTGTGCTGTGGGATGACGAATAAAGAGATCTGGAATCACAGAGCACCAACCTGTTTGTTTGTATTCTATGATTTTTGGGCTTTTTCCACCTTTAATGGACAGCACAGCTAGGTGAGAAAGGGGAGAGGGGGGCCACTAAAAAGCTGTTTTTAGTTAACAAAAAGGGCTTCAATGTGCTTCAAATTACAGCCGAATTTGAGAGAATTTCACAAAGATTCACGGGTCTAATCATTGGTCTGTAAAGTGTTTTAATTTCGCCGATAAACTATAAAAAATATTATATTTCATTTATTTTTAATACGGTTTCGCCGCCATTATCTCTTCGTACAGTAGCATTAAAACATTACCAACAAAAACAGGGTGGGTTGGGACATCAGCCGAATTTGAGGGAAGAACACAAGGATTCACGGGTTTTTAACTTTTATCTGTAAAGTGATTAATATCGCTGATAAACTATGAAATATAACACGTTTCGCCGATTTCACAAGGGACTCACCGCCATTCTCTCCGTACAAGAGTAGCATTAAAACCTCACGTTAAACACGTGTTGTTGGTTGTAAATAATCTATTTTAGAGTGTGGTACGTGTGAGTAATTAATTAGTTGCTTTACCTTTGAGGTGGGAGGATTTAATCGATGAGAAGAAGACTTTTCACACGTTATTTAACGTTTCTGTCCGAGTTTACACGGTGATTTATTCCTAATTATTTTACAGGAGGGGGGTTGGGATATCAGCCTAACTTGAGGGAAGAACACAAGGATTTACGGGTCTTTAACTTTTATCTGTAAGGAGCTTTAACGTGGCTGATTAAACGTGAAATATATTATTATTATACGTTTCGCCGGTTTTAAATTCGCCATTTTCTCTCTCAGTACAAAAGTAGCATTGTTAGCTTAAACACTTTCTCTGTGTCTGTGACGGTAGCGATGTATTTTGGGGTAATTGTTGGTGAAGGAAGGGGTGAATATTTACCTTTTATCCTCTCTGGGGATGTCTTGTTACCGGCGTGTTTTAAGGTCGTCAGTCCTGCTTTAAAGACACCAGAGAAGCGTTAACCGCTAACGTTATAGCATGCTAGCTAACTAGCATCCGCTCCGGTGTTGTGTCAAGTTCGGCATCCCTGCCGAGAGTTGCATCCACCAGAGAAAATATGATTTTTAAGACGAAATACTGATACGAAATCTTCATGAACTTATTTGTCTTGTTCATCAATAATGATAAATAATCTGAAGTCTTTGATTTTTTTTTAGAAAGTTTAGAGGCAGAAAGTATTCGTTGGTGCCCGGTGCTAGTGGGTGCAAAACTCTGCGCAACACCACTTCAGGGAGGTTAGCATCGTCGGTCCTTACCTGTCGCTGTTTCTCCGGTTTGCGCGACTTCAACAAAAGTTCAGACTGAGACACAAATTCTGTTTTCAGATTCACTGTTACGTCAGACCATGGGTGTATTAAGACAGACAACCCAGCTAACACTAGCTAACACAAGCTAACAACCGCTAACACAAGCTAACAACCGCTAACACAAGCTAACAACCGCTAACACAAGCTAACAACCGCTAACACAAGCTAACAACAGCTAACAAAGCTAACACCAGCTAACAGCAAACAGCAAGCTAACAGCAAGCTAACAACAGGTTCAGCTAACACAAAGCTAACAGTAGCTAACACAAGCTAACAACCGCTAACACAAGCTAACAACCGCTAACACAAGCTAACAGCAGCTAAGACAAGCTAACAGCAGCTAAAAAGCAGGTTCAGCTTCAGCTTCTTTTAGCATCGTTAAAGTCAATACAGGTGAATGAGGAAAGTACATTTATCCAAATTTGACATTTTTGTCCCTTTTTCAGACTTTTGTTTTAAGTTTTCACTAACACCACCTTACTACTTATGCACTACTTTTTGGAATTCATGGCCAATAACCCAAAATAATCAATTTTAGCATGTATAGAGCAGCATATCTCCACCAGACTCCATGTAAATAATCACTACTTTTAGCACAGTATAAAACAGCATATCTCCACCAGACTCCATGTAAATAATCACTATGCTTTTTTGCTGTATAGAGCAGCATATCTCCACCAGACTCCATGTAAATAATCACTACTTTTAGCATGTATAGAGCAGCATATTTCCACCAGACTCCATGTAAATAACCACTACTTTTAGCGTGTATAGAGCAGCATATCTCCACCAGACTCCATGTAAATAACCACTATTTTAGTGTATAGACAGCAGCATATCTCCACCAGACTCCATGTAAATAATCACTACTTTTTAGCGTGTATAGAGCAGCATATCTCCACCAGACTCCATGTAAATAATCACTACTTTTAGCGTGTATAGAGCAGCATATCTCCACCAGACTCCATGTAAATAATCACTACTTTTAGCGTGTATAGAGCAGCATATCTCTACCAGACTCCATGTAAATAATCACTACTTTTAGCATGTATAGAGCAGCATATCTCCCCAGACTCCATGTAAATAATCACTACTTTTAGCGTGTATAGAGAACATATCTCCACATGAATTAAGAGTTTATTCCAACCAGACCAGAGTGGTGATTGTTGGAACAGTGGAAAGATGAACCAAGACGGCGTTTGGTAGTTTTATTTAGTTTCTGTCCACTTTGAATGAAGTGTGTTTTAACCTAATGATAAAAGTAGTGATTATTTACATGGAGTCTGGTGCTGAACATCTGCTCTAAAAAAGTAGTGATTATTTAACATGGAGTCTGGTGGAGATATGCTTGCTCTATACATCTGTCCTTATTTAAAAGTATGTGATAACATCTATAAAAGTAACATGATTATTTACATGGAGTCTGGTGGGTCTGTTTTCTTTTTACACGAAGTCACAGAGATAAAACTGATTAATAATATACACTCTGGGTCAAAATCACATTTTCTACTCACGTGATGTTATATTTCTATGCGTTTTTGCTGTATTATAGATGGATTTATGTGCTCTTTGTTCACCGCGAGATGGCGCGAAAGAGAACGTCCTCGCCGTCCAGCCCCGGTAACCAGGGCAACCACGCACACAGGAGAGCAGCGATTGGCTGTCTCTCTCACTCAACAGACGTCACGCGTACAAACACACTTTGTGACAGAAGTTAACCTTCAAAATAAAAGTCCTCAATACTAAACATAGACCGTTAATATTAATTAGTATATAGACAGTCTATGATATTAACCCGTCTACATGTACTGCAGTTACTATAGTTACTAGTTACTTTACGCATTAAGGTTAACATTACAGCTTGTTTCTCCCTGATGCTGAACATCTGTCCTGTAGGTAACATTACAGCTTGTTTCTACCTGATGCTGAACATCTGTCCTGTAGGGTAACATTACAGCTTGTTTCTACCTGATGCTGAACATCTGTCCTGTAGGGTAAAATTACAGCTTGTTTCTACCTGATGCTGAACATCTGTCCTGTAGGGTAACATTACAGCTTGTTTCTACCTGATGCTGAACATCTGTCCTGTAGGGTAACATTACAGCTTGTTTCTCCCTGATGCTGAACATCTGTCATGTAGGGTAACATTACAGCTTGTTTCTACCTGATGTTGAACATCTGTCCTGTAGGGTAACATTACAGGTTGTTTCTCCCTGATGCTGAACATCTGTCCTGTAGGGTAACATTACAGCTTGTTTCTACCTGATGCTGAACATCTGTCCTGTAGGGTAACATTACAGCTTGTTTCTACCTGATGCTGAACATCTGTCCTGTAGGGTAACATTACAGCTTGTTTCTACCTGATGCTGAACATCTGTCCTGTAGGGTAACATTACAGCTTGTTTCTACCTGATGCGGAACATCTGTCCTGTAGGGTAACATTACAGCTTGTTTCTCCCTGATGCTGAACATCTGTCCTGTAGGATAACATTACAGCTTGTTTCTACCTGATGCTGAACATCTGTCCTGTAGGATAACATTACAGCTTGTTTCTACCTGATGCTGAACATCTGTCCTGTAGGGTAACATTACAGCTTGTTTCTCCCTGATGCTGAACATCTGTCCTGTAGGGTAACATTACAGCTTGTTTCTCCTTGATGATGAACATCTGTCCTGTAGGGTAACGTTACCAAAGATTCACTTCCTGCTCTTGATGACATCACATCCTGTTTCAGATTATTTATTCTCAATTCAAAAACTTTAACTGAAACATGTGATGTTGTTTTCAAAATAAAACATTTCTGATAAAAAACAATCTGTTTTTATTTTAATTTGTGTTTCTGAATTTAGCCGCTCAGTTATTAAAAGGTGAAATATTTTGATTTTGAAGTAATTGAAAAGTATTCACATAAAATAATTATTTTATTAAAAAAAAACAAATGCCAAAAAGTAAAGATAATAATTATACATTAATTTACAGGTTGTTGTTATTTTAATCAAAAGCACTAAAATAATTTTCAATCACAACTCAAAACACATCTGTGTAAAACTACCTATTCCACTATCTGTTGTTGTACTATAGTATTTTTAAAAATAACTTATGTATGTTTACTGTGTACGGCGTCCTTTAGTGCCTTTAATTAAAATGTATTATTATTATTATTATTAAAAACAACCTGTAAATAAATGTATAATTAATTATCACATTAACTAAAAAACAACAAAAACACACCATACAGCAATAACGACAGCAAAAGGCCGAGTTAGTGAGATACTTATCATTATTATTATTAGCAGGTTTTTAGTGAGATATTTAACATTTATTTGCAGGTTGTTGTTGTTTCTGAGTGAAAAACAAAGCGAACTTTAACTGACATCTGGCGCCAACTGGGACAAAGAGTGGGCGTGCCTGAGGTTTAAATGTTTCATATTCGCCTTTTCATTGGTCACAGTAAAGTTACGCCTTCGGAGTTCCAGCCAATCGCAGAGAAGAGTCTTGGATAATGAGCGGCTGGGGGAGGGACTCGGCGAGAGGATGGCGATTGGACCAATAAGATCATCTGAAAAAAGAAAACTGCACGTTGGGGGCGTGGCTTCTCTACGGAGGGTCGGCGGGAGCGAACATGGAGGATTAGTTAACATCTCCTGGAGGAAGAAGACGCTGAGCACGGTTCCCCTTGGTTTACTAGTGTTCTCCAACATGGACATGAAGAAGAGGATCAGCCTGCAGCTGAGGAGCAGGAGCCCGGCCGAGGTGAGGCACTAACATTGGGATTAATGATTCAGCGCGAGCAGCCGGCGGAGCGTCGAGTTCTTCCGACATTTTGACCCAGAAAACAACTTCTTCTTCACCGCGGCGCCAACATGGAGGACCCGTCGCCGGAGCAACCGGGGGGCAGCCTCTCTCGCGCTCCGTGTGTGTGTGTGTGTGTGTGTGTGTGTGTGACTGCGTGTGACTGTGTGTGTGTGTCTGTGTGTGACTGCGTGCGCGTGCGGCGCTGCGCGCGTCGACTCCCTCCTAACGGCTAACCCGAGGAGCGCCAGCCGTTGAGGCTAGAAGGGATACAGCTACGGCCGGAAATTACGCAACAGCTTGGCTAACATGTTAATACCGTCACCCAGGAAACGAGTGCTCGTTGCCCGGGACTCAGTGTTTTAACACGAACCGGGATGTTTATTTAACTTAATGAGTCGTTTCGTTAGCTAGCTGTATCGCAGCTAACGTTAGCCTTGTTAGCTAGATGAGGGGATGAGTGTCGGGGGCTGGGCGCTAAACCTCCCCCCCCCAGTCCGTTTGGGTCTCTGGTGTCCGTTATCACTCCCCGATGTGGGTCGGGTGCAGATTTGAGTCGCGCATGCTCAGATGTAAACTGGTTACGGCATAACGCGTCATACCCATAGACAGTGAAAAAAATGGACTGGAGTGCCACTGCCCGATGTGAGTCGAGCGCAGAGTTGAGTCGCGCATGCGTCACTTTGCGACGAGTTAAGCTGTGAGTTGCGCAGCCTCCGAGATGCTAACGAGAGACTTATGTAATGTCAACACAGTAAAAATGGACCTACTTAATGGAGTTGGTCCACTGCTAGCTTAGCTACAAGTTAGCATCAAACACAACAAAGGCTGTACGGTGAATGGTGTTTTGAGCTAATGTTAGCATCAATCAACCATAGATAGCTACAACGTTCCTGAGATGATTTCATCTTCTGTTATTGTTTTTAATTAGAAATGAGATTTGTTGCACACTCACATCTGCCCTCGACCCACATCTGGGCAGATGTGGGTCGAGGGCAGTAGTGGGTCGAGCATGCTCAGATTCAAATTGTACAACATATCTGTCATACTTTAAGTGTGTGAAGTCCATGAAATAATAAAGTTGTCTCATTACAAACAGAAGATAGGAATCATTTCAGAAACGTATCTATGGCTGGTAGTGTGTGTGTTCTGTATGTTTTGATTAAAGCTACCAGGTGAACTTGTGTGATGTCGGTTTGTTAAATGTTTTCTAGTTCCTTCTCTTTTCTAACTCAATCATTAAGTATAATTTCCTATAAATGAGGATTGTTGACCATAAACCCAACGACTAACCCATTCATCTAAATAACACCAGAGTCCGGTCTAGATCGGCTCTTTATGGCACGCGCTGTGAGCTAGCTGTTGCTGTGAGCTAGCTGTTGCTGTGAGCTAGCTGTTGCTGTGAGCTAGCTGTTGCTGTGAGCTAGCTGTTGCTGTGAGAGCTAGCTGTTGCTGTGAGCTAGCTGTTGCTGTGCTGCTGTGAGAGCTGTGCTGCTGTGAGAGCTAGCTGTTGCTGTGAGAGCTAGCTGTTGCTGTGAGCTAGCTGCTGTTGCTGTGAGCTAGCTGCTGCTGTGAGCTAGCTGCTGCTGTGAGAGCTGCTGCTGCTGTGAGAGCTAGCTGCTGCTGTGATTATGCTACATGAATAAAAGAGTTGAATCTTCCAGGTGGTGGAGCTGGTGGTGGATAACTGTCGCTCCAGTGACGGGGAAGTGGAAGGTCTGACGGAGGAGTACACGGCGCTGGAGATCCTCAGCATGGTGAACATCGGCCTCACGTCGCTCTCCAAACTGCCCTCGCTGCCCAAACTACGCAAGGTCAGCCAAGCACTTCCTGTTCCCACAATGCATCACTGCTAGTCCACACATGGATCATGTTCAATCTCTAAACGCAGTGTTATGATCCAGCTTGAACGTAACATGTGTTACCTGCAACCTAGGTAACATGTGTTACCTGCAACATACCTGTAACCTAGGTAACATGTGTTACCTGCCACATACCTGTAACCTAGGTAAGATGTGTTACCTGCAACATACCTGTAACCTAGGTAACATGTGTTACCTGTAACCTAGGTAAGATGTGTTACCTGCAACATACCTGTAACCTAGGTAAGATGTGTTACCTGCAACATACCTGTAACCTAGGTAACATGTGTTACCTGCAACATACCTGTAACCTAGGTAACATGTGTTACCTGCCACATACCTGTAACCTAGGTAAGATGTGTTACCTGCAACATACCTGCAACCTAGGTAACATGCGTTACCTGCAACCTAGGTAACATGCGTTACCTGTAACCTAGGTAACATGTGTTACCTGCAGGTCTAGACACACAAACATGGAATCCAGGTTAGAAAATAATCTGCACTTAAATCTACTGAGGTCAGAATGTGTTGAATAGTTCATCTTTTACCTGCAGCCTCATCATAGTGTGTGTGTGTGTGTGTGTGTGTGTGTGTGTGTGTGTGTGTTGTAGTTGGAGGTGAGTGATAACACCATCTCAGGCGGTCTGGACTCTCTGGCAGAGAAATGTCCCAACCTGACGTACCTGAACCTGAGCGGGAACAAGATCAAAGAGCTGAGCAGTATCGAGACGCTGGTGAGTAACGGGAAGGGGGCGGGGATGAGACCATTATAAATGCTGCTACTGACTAATACTTGGCCAGTACCTGTGATTCTGTACTTTAAATCCTGAACTGCTACCTGGTTGTGTGTCCAGCCCAACCTGAAGAACCTGAAGAGTCTGGACCTGTACAGCTGTGAGGTGTCCACGCTGCCGGACTACAGGGACAGCGTCTTCGAGCTGCTGCCTCAGATCACCTTCCTGGACGGATACGACCAGGAGGACAACGAGATCCCCGACTCGGAGGTCGAACACGGTGAGATACTTATGCCCCTGTATTTTTAACATAGGGGGGTGTATACGCCTCCTTTTAACAACTCCCTAAACTACAGAATATCCGCTGTATTTTAACATAGGGGGGTGTATACTTATGCCCCTGTATTTTAACATAGGGGGGTGTATACTTATGCCCCTGTATTTTAACATAGGGGGTGTATATTTATGCCCCTGTATTTTAACATAGGGGGGTGTATACTTATGCCCCCTGTATTTTAACATAGGGGGTGTATACTTATGCCCCCTGTATTTTAACATAGGGGGTGTATACTTATGCCCCCTGTGTATTTTAACATAGGGGGTGTATACTTATGCCCCTGTATTTTAACATAGGGGGTGTATACTTATGCCCCTGTATTTTAACATAGGGGTGTATATTTATGCCCCTGTATTTTAACATAGGGGGTGTATACTTATGCCTCCTGTATTTTAACATAGGGGGTGTATACTTATGCCCCTGTATTTTAACATAGGGGTATACTTATACCCATAGGGGGTGTGTATTTTAACATAGGGGGTGTATACTTATGCCCCCTGTATTTTAACATAGGGGTGTATACTTATGCCCCTGTATTTTAACTAACATAGGGGGTATACTTATGCCCCTGTATTTTAACATAGGGGGTGTATACTTATGCCCCTGTATTTAACATAGGGGTGTATATTTATGCCCCTGTATTTTAACATATAGGGTGTATACTTATGCCCCCCTGTATTTTAACATAGGGGGTGTATACTTATGCCCCCTGTATTTTAACATAGGGGGTGTATACTTATGCCCCTGTATTTTAACATAGGGGTGTATACTTATGCCCCTGTATTTTAACATAGGGGGGTGTATATTTATGCCCCTGTATTTTAACATAGGGGTGTATACTTATGCCCCTGTATTTTAACATAGGGGTGTATACTTATTTTTAACATAGGGGGGTGTATACTTATGCCCCTGTATTTTAACATAGGGGGTGTATACTTATACCCCTGTATTTTAACATAGGGGGGTGTATACTTATGCCCCTGTATTTTAACATAGGGGGTGTATATTTATGCCCCTGTATTTTAACATAGGGGGTGTATACTTATGCCCCCTGTATTTTAACATAGGGGGTGTATACTTATGCCCCTGTATTTTAACATAGGGGGTGTATATTTATGCCCCTGTATTTTAACATTTTTAGGGGGTGTATACTTATGCCCCTGTATTTTAACATAGGGGGTGTATACTTATGCCCCCTGTATTTTAACATAGGGGGGTGTATATTTATGCCCCTGTATTTTAACATAGGGGGGTGGATACTTAAACCCAAACTGGCGTTCTGTTGCAGACGAGGATGACGAGGATGACGAGGATGAAGCCGGGCCACTTCGAGGTGATGATGATGATGATGACGATGAAGACGCTGACAGCTCGGAGGGAGAAGAGGTCGGCCTGTCCTACCTGATGAAGGAGGGAATCCAGGTGAGCTGGAATGGGCTGTCGGCCAATCAGAACTGAGAACCTTTTAAACGGTTTTTACTTGTTAACGTGATATATATATATATATATATATATATATATAATGCTTTTTGTGACATTTTATACGAATGTCTAATCTGTCATTTGATGCCTTTTTGGAGATTTTTCATCTTTTCTTTCTTCTTTATGCTCATTAATACACATTTTTACCTGGGGCCCAGGTTAACAACCCCACTGTGTGTGGGTGTGGGTGGGTGGGTGGGTGTGTATAGGTCTTTAGTAGGTCTGTCCTCCACTAAAGACATCCTCCGTGGACTAACACGTGGTTTTGATTTAATAGCCAGAGCTGTGTCTTTAAGACCAGAACAGCCCAAGATAAATGGAGTTAATGAACATCTGGAAAACTGAGTTTCTGCACAATTAATCCTGCAAAAGCACCGCTTTAAATCCTGTGTTCACCAGAAATGATCATCAGTTTCTTGGAAATGAGTAATGAAGCATGAATAAGCATAAAACATGACTCAACTAAAGAAATCTTAGTCGACTAAGACCAGAACCCCAGATTAGTCGACTAATCGACTGAGAGGGGACACCCTAAAAAAAAAAAAAAAATATATATATATATCTGCACTCGCTGACTAACGACTGCTCTTCCTCAGGACGAGGAAGACGATGGCGACTATGTGGAGGAAGAGGAGGAAGAGGAGGAGGAAGATGGAGGTGGGTGTTTTATACCTGCTGTGTCTCTCTCTCTCTTTCTGTGTGTGTGATACAGGTGACGGCATTAAAGAGCGAGTGTTTATTTATTATATAATATATAAATCTGACTTTATTCTGAAAATCTCCACCTTAAGTGCTTTTAACTTGAAGGGCTTGTGTTCCAGATGTGGACGGTGCAGATGTTCAGGGAGAAAAGAGGAAGAGAGACGCGGAGGACGACGGGGACGACGACGACGATGAATAGCCCCCCCCCCCCACTGGCACTGTTACCCCGGCAACCAGATCACAGAGCAGAACTCCGCTCTGATTGGACCACACATTCAGATCAATAACACTCAAAACTTTATTAACAACTCCCCCGGTTCACAGACCTTCCAGCTGGAAAGTTACCCCCAAAAAACCCCAAACTCGCTTTGGTGACGCTCCGATTTCTACGACCTGAGAAAAACATTTCTACGACTTTTTCAACGTAAATAAACGCGTTTTAAGTCAAATTTGTTGCTTAAAAAAAAAAAAAAAGAAGTCTGAAAGGGACAAAATGTCCTTTATCTGTCCTTTAAATGTCCTCTATCTGTCCTTTAAATGTCCTCTATCTGTCCTTTAAATGTCCTCTATCTGTCCTTTAAATGTCCTCTATCTGTCCTTTAAATGTCCTCTATCTGCCCTCTATCTGTCCTTTAAATGTCCTCTATCTGCCCTCTATCTGTCCTTTAAATGTCCTCTATCTGTCCTTTAAATGTCCTCTATCTGTCCTTTAAATGTCCTCTATCTGCCCTCTATCTGTCTATCTGTCCTTTAAATGTCCTCTATCTGCCCTCTATCTGTCCTTTAAATGTCCTCTATCTGCCCTCTATCTGTCCTCTATCTGTCTATCTGTCCTTTAAATGTCCTCTATCTGTCCTCTATCTGTCTATCTGTCCTTTAAATGTCCTCTATCTGTCCTTTAAATGTCCTCTATCTGTCCTTTAAATGTCCTCTATCTGCCCTCTATCTGTCCTCTATCTGCCCTTTAAATGTCCTCTATCTGTCCTTTATCTGTCCTTCCTACCCCAGAGACGACCTCGGGGTTATGATGGACGTTGGTTATTTAAATTCCGACTTTATTCCCAGAATTCGGAGATTAAAGTCAGAACTCAAAAACATTTTACTCAAATTTTCATTTAAATACTTTTTGGATTTGAGAATAAATTTTGGGTCCGAACTCCAAAAATAATAATAATAATAATAATAATAATAACAATAATATTATTAATATTAATGACGCTAATGTTGACGCTATGATCGTCGTCGTACAACGAGCTTTTATCGGAGATTTATTTTATTGTTTTTATTTCTACGACTTTTATACGTAAAAATGTCTAAATTATGTTTTTTAATGTTTTTGGTGAGTTTATTGGACATCTTTCAGGCAGAGCTGCGCTGTGATTGGCTGCAGAGCTGCGCTGTGATTGGCTGCAGAGCTGCGCTGTGATTGGCTGCTGAGCAACTTTGTTGATTTTTTTTTAGTCAAACAAAAATAAATACCCGATAACTCAGTAGTAGTAGAGTGGCGTTGTACTTTTACTACAGCGAGTACACAGATTACTTCTAAGTTCCTCCTTTTCTTCCTGCAGTCTGGTCTGACTAAAGACTACATTACCCATGAGGCTACGTTTCGCTGCCATGGCGATGAGTTTTTG
>CM049376.1:208500-236000 GCA_026937815.1 Etheostoma perlongum
GAAAAAGGTCCACTGTTGGAGCAATCATTAGAAAATGGAAGAAGCTAAACATGACTGTCCATCTCCCTCGGACTGGGGCTCCATGCAAGATCTCACCTCGTGGGGTCTCCATGGTCCTAAGAAAGGTGAGAAATCAGCCCAGAACTACACGGGAGGAGCTGGTCCATGACCTGAAAAGAGCTGGGACCACCGTTTCCAAGGTTACTGTTGGTAATACACTAAGACGTCATGGTTTGAAATCATGCATGGCACGGAAGGTTCCCCTTATTATATTATATTATATTACATTATATTATATTATATATATATTATATTATATTATATATATATATATATATATATATATATATATATATATATTATCTCATGTTAATATCACGTATTCTGTGTCTAATGTTATTATTTAGTCAGATTATTAACCTCAGAAAGAAAAAAGTGCAGCTCTCTTCCTCTTTTGTTATTCAAATTCTGTCTCTCTCTCTCTCTCTCTCTGTCTCTCTCTCTGTCTCTCTCTCTCTCTCTCTATGTCTCTCTCTCTCTCTCTCTCTGTCTCTCTCTCTGTCTCTCTCTCTGTCTCTCTCTGTCTCTCTCTCTCTCTCTCTATGTCTCTCTCTCTCTCTCTGTCTCTCTCTCTGTCTCTCTCTGTCTCTCTCTCTGTCTCTCTCTCTCTCTCTCTCTGTCTCTCTCTCTGTCTCTCTCTCTCTCTATGTCTCTCTCCCTCTCTCTCTCTGTCTCTCTCTCTGTCTCTCATCCTCTATGTCTCTCTATGTCTCTCTCTCTCTCTCTGTCTCTCTGTCTGTCTGTCTGAGACTAACTGACCCATCCCATAATAACTCCATTTTAATACCGTTTTTAGCTTCAAAACCTTTATTTCTTTCCTTTTAATATTTGAGCTGCTTTAATAATAATAATACTAAATGTATTACAGTATAACTGCGTATAAACTTCACCAACAGCCTGCACCTTCAGTTCAGTTCTTCTTCTTGTGTTTTTATCTTTTAAACGTTTATTTTTATTATTTTATTTAAGTTTTTATCATTTATATCATAATAACCAGCGCTCTTATTGTGGAAACCGGCAGTCAGCAGCCGCCGTTGCCTTCAAAATAAAGGCTTTAAAACTAATCCTGAAGGCTTTTGTTCCTCGAGCGTCGGTGTAACGGGATGAACCGAGCGTCACGAGCCGCCGGTGTCGGTTACCGGACTCACCCGTTTCCCGGAGTTCTTCTTCATGACGTCGGTAACGGGAAACGTTACGTCCCCACGTTCACGGTAACTCCGTTACGTCCCTGCGAAGAGCCGCAGAAGAAGAGAAGAAGCGGGTTAAAGCCCCGTGAAGTCCCGCAGGGAGGACCGGAGCCTTGGTCCCGCGGTGTCTCGGTGCTGCGGCGGCCGGGCTCTGCTGCGCTCTGACCGGCCAGCAGCCTCTGCGAGGCGGTGTCCGGTTACTCCTCCTCCCCCCCTCCCGGACTCCCCGCTGGCTCAGAGGCTCCTCGGCAGCCCCACAGCGCCCCCTGCCGCAGGACACCGGGCACCGGACACCATCCGGAGACCCCCCCCAACATTATCAAAACTGTCAAATCAACACGATGAAAGTTCATAACTCCACACTGTAAAAAGAGACAGAAAAGGTTGAAAAAGACAACAAAAACTCTGAAAAATATGACAAAATCGCTTAGAAAAGCATCAAAAATGTCGAAACAGGTGGAGATATGCTGCTCTATACACGCTAAAAGTAGTGATTATTTACATGGAGTCTGGTGGAGATATGCTGCTCTATACACGCTAAAAGTAGTGATTATTTACATGGAGTCTGGTGGAGATATGCTGCTCTATACATGCTAAAAGTAGTGATTATTTACATGGAGTCTGGTGGAGATATGCTGCTCTATACACGCTAAAAGTAGTGATTATTTACATGGAGTCTGGTGGAGATATGCTGCTCTACACACGCTAAAAGTAGTGATTATTTACATGGAGTCTGGTGGAGATATGCTGCTCTATACACGCTAAAAGTAGTGATTATTTACATGGAGTCTGGTGGAGATATGCTGCTCTATACACGCTAAAAGTAGTGATTATTTACATGGAGTCTGGTGGAGATATGCTGCTCTATAAACGCTTAAAGTAGTGATTATTTACATGGAGTCTGGTGGAGATATGCTGCTCTATACACGCTAAAAGTAGTGATTATTTACATGGAGTCTGGTGAGAGTGTTAATGGGGATTTCAGGGCTGTTTTTGATACTTATAACATCCTTAAAATACAACAGAAACAATGAAGGGCTTTACGTTGCGAGTCTGGATCTGGTCTGTGATCCTTGTCTCACATCTGGATCAGTGTAGTAATCCGGTGTGCGTGTTGACAGATGTTTACATGCTGATCTGATCTGGAGTCAGTGTCCCTGTAAGCGCAGATCATCTAACTGGGTCAGACTAGGTCAGACTGGGAGACGGAGGCTGATCTGCAGATTATCTGCTGACTCGCTGCATTAAAGGCACAACAACAACAACACTGCTGCTCTCATTAAGGATTCATGGAACTGGTTAAAAATAACCCACCGGGGGTCTGGCTGCTTCTAATAACCAATAACAGCCTCTTTACTCTGTATCCAGGAACGTCATGCCATCAGAAGACATAACAAAATGTTATATATAGAGTATAAATATATAGATGAAGACGCTTTTCAAGAAACATAAATCAAATCTTTTATTCAGTAAAATACAATCACGTCAACTTAGATTTTATTTATTTGATCAAAAGACAAAGATGTTTCAGCTTTTAATCAAAACTCAGCTTTCGTATTCATACAGCTGATGGCCAACACCCTGAAATATACACGAGTCATGGGGGAAAACTGGGGGAAAACTGGGGCAAAACTGGGGGAAAACTGCGGGAAACTGGGGAAAACTGGGGGAAACTGGGGGAAACTGGGGCAAAACTGGGGGAAAACTGGGGGAAACTGGGGCAAAACTGGGGGAAAACTGGGGGAAACTGGGGCAAAACTGGGGGAAAACTGGGGAAAACTGGGGAAAACTGGGGAAAACTGGGGAAAACTGGGGGAAAACTGGGGAAAACTGGAAAAACTGGAGGAAAACTGGGGGAAAACTGGAGGAAAACTGGGGAAAACTGGGGAAAACTGGAGGAAAACTGGGGAAACTGGAGAAAACTTGGGGAAACTGGGGAAACTGGGGAAACTGGGGAAAATCAAACTGGGGAAAACTGGAGGAAAACTGGAGGAAAACTGGGGGAAACTGGAGGAAAACTGGAGTAAAACTTGGGGAAAACTTGGAGAAAACTGGAGGAAAACTTGAGGGAACATGGAGGAAAACTAGGAGAGAAGATTACAGTAAAATCAAAGAAAACATGAAAGAAATATCAATGAAAGAAAGATAAAGAATGTGGCCAAAATGAGAGAAGACGAGATGAACAACGGAAAGTTAACGGCAGAGACTGCCGAGGTCAGAGGTCACAGGTCAGCATGTGTCCTTTAATCCGACCAATCGGGCACTCTCCTCCCACAGCTTCCTCGCCACCAAGTCGTCCCGCCCCTCTGGAGATACTTCCTTCTCTGCACAGTCACTGAAAACACACACACACACACACACACACAAACACACACACACACACACACACAAACACACAAACACACACACACACACACACACACAAGAGACGAGACTTCTGTAGCATCTGAAGTAGCCTCTGAGATGCTAACGAGATGCTAACGAGATGCTAACGAGAGACTTCTGTAGCGTTTGAAGTAGCCTCCGAGATGCTAACGAGATGCTAACAAGATGCTAACAAGAGACTTCTGTAGCGTCTGAAGTAGCCTCCGAGATGCTAACGAGATGCTAACGAGATGCTAACAAGAGACTTCTGTAGCGTTTGAAGTAGCCTCCGAGATGCTAACGAGATGCTAACGAGAGACTTCCTACCTGAAGTACCGTCCTGACTTCCCTTCCAGCCCCGGCGTCACGGCGCAGTACACCGTGGTCTGGCTGCCCTGCCGGGGGGTCTTCATGAACATGAGCGAGAGGACGCTCAGCAGCGCCCCCAGCAGGGGGAACCAGCCGTTAACATGGCGGGACAGTTCGGTCCTGATCACCCCCGGGTGGAGACAGAACGCCGACACCCCCGAGCCTGAAGAGACACAAAGGTCAGTATCAGGAAGTAGAAACTACAGGAGCACATATAGTCCAAGGGGGGGGGGCTCTCCTCTCTAAGAGTAGCTCCCATGGCGCCATTTTAATGCTACTAAGCCATCACCCACTTTTAGCATCCCATTGACTCCCATTCATGTTGGCGCCACTTTGACAGTGAATAATTTTCCATGTGACCTCTGAGTGTTTTAGTGTTTGTGAGGACCGCTGAGTGTTTTAGTGTTTGTGGGGACCACTGAGTGTTTTAGTGTTTGCGGGGACCACTGAGTGTTTTAGTGTTTGCGGGGACCTCTGAGTCGCCGGCTGAGCTCCCTGCAGAACAGGACATTGGCCAGCTTGCTCTGTCTGTAGCTCTCCAGAGAACTGTACGTCTTGCTGCTGAAGAACAAGTCGTCAAAGTGGATACGACCTGAAGAAGAAAAACAGAGGCCAGAGGCCAGAAGTCAGAGGCCAGAGGTCAGAGGCCAGAGGTCAGAGGCCAGAGGTCAGAGGCCAAAGGCCAGAGGTCGTACCCCCCCGGTGAGCGATGGACGACACCACGATGACGCGGCTGGGGGCGGAGCTCTGCAGCCTTGGCAGCAGCAGATTGGTCAACAGAAAGTGACCCAGATGATTGACAGCCAGCTGAGTCTCGAACCCGTCTTCAGTCAGCCACCTGGGACACATCATCACTCCTGCAGACAGACAGGCAGACAGACAGGTTAGAGAAACATCATTACTCCTGCAGACAGACAGACAGACAGGCAGGCAGACAGACAGACAGACAGACAGACAGGTTAGAGACACATCATCACTCCTACAGACAGACAGACAGGCAGGCAGACAGACAGACAGACAGACAGGTTAAAGACACATCATCACTCCTGCAGACAGACAGGTAGAGAAATAGGTAAGAGAGAGACCGGTCTAGAGACAGGCAGACAGGTGTAGAGACAGCTATAGACAGACAGACAGGTGCATAGACAGACAGATTGGTAGAGAGACAGACAGGTAACCTGCGTTGTTGATGAGGATGTCCAGTCTGTCCTCCCCGTCCAGGAAGTCTTTAGCAAACTGTCTGACGGAGTAGACCGAGGCCAGGTCCAGGTGTCGGATCACCACGTTCCCGTTTCCTGTCGCCTGACGGATCTCCGCCGCCGCCCGCTCCGCCCGGGTCAGGTCCCTGCACGCCATCACCACCCGGGCCCCTGAACGCACCATAACATACATCCAACCATCATGATGTGTTCAGGGGCCCGGGTCAGGTCCCTGTACGCCATCACCACCCGGAACGCACCATAGCCCAAAAAGATATGTCAACCAGGGCCCCTGAACGCATCATAACCCAAAAAGATGTATCATCCAGGGCCCCTGAACGCATCATAACCCAAAAAGTTATGTCATCCAGGGCCCCTGAACGCATCATAATCCAAAAAAGATGTCTCATCCCCTGAACGCATCCCCAAAAAGATATGCCATCCAGGGCCCCTAACGCATCATTATCCAAAAGATATCTCAACCAGGGCCCCTGAACGCATCATAACCCAAAAAATATATCATAGGGCCCCTCCAAAAAGATATCTCAACCACAGCCCCTGAACGCATCATAACCCAAAAAGATATGCCATCCAGGGCCCCTGAACGCCTCATAATCCAAAAAGATATGTCAACCAGGGCCCCTGAACGCATCATAACCCAAAAAGATATGTCAACCAGGGCCCCTGAACGCATCATAACCCAAAAAGATATGTCAACCAGGGCCCCTGAACGCATCATAACCCAAAAAGATATGTCAACCAGGGCCCCTTCCTAATATACATCCAACCATCAAATGATGTGTTCAGGGTCCCGGGTCAGGTCCCTGCACGCCATCACCACCCGGGTCCCTGAACGCATCCACGATGGGACAGGCTCCATAGAGCTCATGTTCCAGCTGATAGCGACATATCGAGCTATAATAAGAAAACGATGCTATCAACACGTTGCTAGGACGATGCAGATGCAGCTTGTCTTTTATTGCCCCCCTGGCACCGCTGCGAGACTCTTTTTTGAGACATGTCTCTCTGTCTGAGCGTCTCCCATTGACTCCACAGGACGTCCCACGGCTTGTCCTAACCTTTGTCGGCCATTTCCTTCACGAGTTCCTGATAAATTAAATTTAGAAAGTCTCTCGTCTCCTCGTCCGTCCACGTCCATCTGTCTTTGCCCCCCCATGTGTGAGACAGAGAGGAAATACTGGGGGACATGAACTACAACTTCTTCTTCTGCATTTTGTGGCGGGTTGCAACCATGAAATGAGCTAAAACTTAATCGCAACTCATTATGTATTCAGCAGATCAGGTTTCATCAGCGTTTACCACAGAAGAAGAAAATCATCACTTTTTTCAACGTTTTTTTAAACGCACCCTGTTTCCAGCTGGTGGGGACAGGGGGTGCACACACACACACACACACACACACACACACACACACAACACACACACACACACACACACACAGGAAGTAGTAATCCTTGTAATCGGCTCAGGTTATTTCAGCCTCTCAGATTTACTGTTTCACTGTAAATGAAGCATGTGATGTTAAATCAGCACATTTGTAAGTGGGGTTTGGTGTACTGATGGAAAGTGATGATGTTATAATATAATAATAATAAATCAGAGACCAGCATGCCCAACCCACCAAGACCTTAAAGGGTAATGTTGTTTTCAACCTGGACCCTATGTTCCCGTGTTTTGTGACTAAATGACTGATGAGAACAACAATCTCTGAAACTGGGCCAGTATTTATCAGTCAGCATCACTAAAAGTTGTTTTTGCTGACTCAGATTATTATTCTAAGAGAAAGACCTTTTAGATTAACATGAAACAGAAATCCCCATCACCAAACCCACCAGACTCCATGTAAATAATCACTACTTTTAGCATGTATAGAGCAGCATATCTCCACCAGACTCCATGTAAATAATCACTACTTTTAGCATGTATAGAGCAGCATATCTCCACCAGACTCCATGTCCTGTGTGTATAGGGTTATATTCCACCAGACTTGTTTCTCACTACTTTTATGCTATAGAACATCCTGTCCCTGTAGGGTAACATTACAGCTTGTTTCTACCTGATGCTGAACATCTGTCCTGTAGGGTAACATAACAGCTTGTTTCTACCTGATGCTGAACATCTGTCCTGTAGGGTAACATTACAGCTTGTTTCTCCCTGATGCTGAACATCTGTCCTGTAGGGTAACATTACAGCTTGTTTCTACCTGATGCTGAACATCTGTCCTGTAGGGTTACATTACAGCTTGTTTCTCCCTGATGCTGAACATCTGTCCTGTAGGGTAACATTACAGCTTGTTTCTCCCTGATGCTGAACATCTGTCCTGTAGGGTAACATTACAGCTTGTTTCTCCCTGATGCTGAACATCTGTCCTGTAGGGTAACATTACAGCTTGTTTCTCCCTGATGCTGAACATCTGTCCTGTAGGGTAACATTACAGCTTGTTTCTACCTGATGCTGAACATCTGTCCTGTAGGGTAACATTACAGCTTGTTTCTCCCTGATGCTGAACATCTGTCCTGTAGGGTAACATTACAGCTTGTTTCTCCTGATGCTGAACATCTGTCCTGTAGGGTAACATTACAGCTTGTTTCTCCCTGATGCTGAACATCTGTCCTGTAGGGTAACATTACAGCTTGTTTCTACCTGATGCTGAACATCTGTCCTGTAGGGTAACATTACAGCTTGTTTCTCCTGATGCTGAACATCTGTCCTGTAGGGTAACATTACAGCTTGTTTCTCTGACCTCTGGCTGCCAGGTCCCTGCAGGTCTCTTTTCCGATGCCGGTGTTTGCTCCGGTGATCAGAACCGTCTTCCCATCCAGACGAACCGAACAGCGACACACTCCACCTGCAATCCACCGCCTCAACACACACACACCTGCAGACACACACAGACACACACACGCCAATACACACACACACACACACACACACACACACACACACACACACACACACCCACACACACACACATTAGAATCAGGCGCCCCCAGCAGAGTTAACCCAGTATCATCTGGTTCTTACAGATCAGAGTGAGTCCGAGCAGAGCTGCACACCGGAGCACCGGCCCGTCCCAGCCCTCCTCCGTCTCCACGGAGACGCCGTCACCGCCGGGCCACGGCTCCACCACGAACGCCCCCGCAGCCGCGTCTCTCATTGTTGCAGGTCAGCACACACTGAGCCGAGCCAGGCCAGGCCAGGCCAGGCCAGGCCAGAGGGGGGGGGACAGATTAACTCAGATTAGAGCTGATTAGCTCAAAGCAGAGAACAGAATTGGACCAATGAAAACACTCCAGCAGGCACACACACACACACACACACACACACACATACACACACACACACACACACACACACACAGACACACACACACAGAGACTTCTTGTTGAAAGGGACCAATGAGGAGAGAGATGTGTGTTATGAGGGTTGGGCCACCAGATGGCGCCTGAGTCTCTTCTACAGTTTATAAAGGGTCAGTAACAAGAAGAGACTGAATCTACAATAACGTGTTAACGTCTACGTGTTGATGGTTATGACGTGTTAACTTCTGTGCACCATGCTAAAGAGCACATGCAACATGCTAAAGAGCACATGCAACATGCTAAAGAGCACATGCAACATGCTAAAGAGCACATGCAACATGCTAAAGAGCACATGCAACATGCTAAAGAGCACATGCAACATGCTAAAGAGCACATGCGTGCGACACAGAAAGACATTCAATCAGCCCAGCATGTTTAATAATAATCATTTAAGTAATCTTCCTCATATAAACCTACATTTACAGCTATTTTATTTCATATTTGACTTTTATAAATCTATGGTGTCCTGGCTGGGAAGGCAGCAACGTTTCACGCTGATAACATTCATACATACAATAAAATCCAAATGTACAGAATAACACTGAAATATATCATCTTAATTAGATCTGTCCAGATACTGAGACACACACACACACACACACAGACACACACACTGGGAACATGAGCTTTAGGCTAGAGCTGTTCCAGTGATAACTCCGTCTCTGCAGAACTGATAATGGAACAGATCCCAGTTTTCAGGTAGCTGCTGAAACATGTCCTGCACCCATGATATAAGACTGAGAGGACCAAGCGTGTGATATATGAGACTTTTAGCGTCATATATCACACGCTTGGTCCTCTCAGTCTTATTTCATGGGTGCAGGACATGTTTCAGCAGCTACCTGAAAACTGGAATCTGTTCCATCATTAGATCTGCAGAGACGTTATCGCTGGAACATCTGGAGCCTAAAGCTCATGTCCCCAGGACAGTGTGTCTGTCTCAAGTGTCTCCAAGGAATCTTTCCACAGAAGTGGTTTGGTTTTAAGTTACTGTTCCCGTAGCAGAGGGAGGGGGGGGGCAGAAACCGTCTCCACACCCGTTTTCAGTTATTATTTTTTTGTGCCATTGAAATAAACGCTGAACATGTCATCATTAAAAATATCACAATACTCTGGAAAAAACATCAAAAAAGCACCCACAACATTGAAAAAGCAACAAAAATGTGGGAAAAAGTGATAATAATGTTGAAAAAAGTGGCCAAACCTTTTTTTTTTGTCATGGTTGAGGGGAAGACAACACAAGGGTTAAAAATAACCTGAAAACCCTCCTCTTTAGCTTAATATACAGTATGTATGTGTATGTGTGTATATATATAGTGATTGCAGTGTAATAACCTGAACACCCTCCTCTTTAGCTTAATATACAGTAAAATATATATATAGTAAAATATATATAGTGATTGCAGTGTAATAACCTGAAAACCCTCCTCTTTCATAAAGCTTATAGTTATAATATGGAATAAATGATAATATTCTGAGTAGGCAGTGAATATTCTTTAAATATTGTAAAATACTGTTTACATGCAGCCGTGTAAAATAGAATAAAATATTGTTATTATAGGAATGGATCATAATTGTGTCTGCGTGTGTGTGTGTATCTGCGTGTGTGTGTGTATCTGTGTGTGTGTGTGTGTGTGTGTGTGTGTGTGTGTGTGTCTGTGTGTGGTGTGTGGTGTGTGCATATGTGTCTCACAGCAGATATCTGCTCTACAATCACACTAAATCATACCCTAACACCAGGAGAAGAGAAACACGCCCTCCTCTGTCCGCAGCGACAGAGCAAAACTATTTCAGTCAAAGTGGAAAATGAAGCGGAACCGAAATGTGCGTTCTAATACGGTCTGAATACTACCATTGGCATTGGAACCGGTGCCATAGTGGAACCGGGTTTTGGTACCCAACCCTATGCACTACACCCTATAGAATAACAATAGCACTGATACTTTACTAACATTAGCTTGCATTCGTTTAGGAGCCTGACAGCAAAATAACAAAAACATAAAACTAGTATTTCACTGAAGGATCACTCACGGGCCAAGTCGGATTCTTGGAGTAACACGGCCACCAGAGGAGAAAGTAATATTCAGTTGGTTGTCATATACAATTTCACCGCTAGATAGGAGAGTAGCTTTAAAAAAACGTCAAAAAAAAAAAAAAGGTGAAAAAGTGATCGAATAATATGTCAAAAAAGTAGAAATTAAGTGATAGTATAGTATGTCGATAAAAGACCAAAAAATTCATAGTATAGTATGTCAAAAAGTGATAAAAATTCATAGTATAGTATGTCAAAAAGTGGTAAAAATTCATAGTATAGTATGTCAAAAAGTGGTAAAAATTCATAGTATAGTATATCAAAATGTGGTAAAAATTCATAGTATAGTATGTCAAAAAGTGATAAAAATTCATAGTATAGTATGTCAAAAAGTGGTAAAAATTCATAGTATAGTATGATAAAACGTCGTAGAGTATTATGTCAAGAAAAGTCGAAAAAAGACCAGAAAAGTCATAGTTTAATGTGTTGAAAACATAACAAAAAAGTCATTTTCTAGTATATCGAAAAAAACATGACATTTTCGACATGTTGTACTATGACTTTTCAACACTTTTTTCTACTTGCTATACAAAGACTTTTTATTACTTTTTCCTCATACTATATTATGTTTTGTGACTTTTTCAACTTACTATACTTCGACACACAATACTATGACTTTCTATCACTTTTTTCAACATACTATAATATGACTTTTTTATGACTTATATTGATAGACATAAATATATTCTGTCAAAGAATAAACATTTACTTACTTACTTAATAACAAATACTGAATCTTAATTTCAGACCTCACCTAACTACCCATTTGAATTTTGACCACAAACGTAGTGTCAGGTGGGATGGCGTGTGGAATTTGAGTGCTGAATGGCATTGAAGCTCTTCTGGAGGTTTGATTGCACATTATCCAACGACACTTTTGTCCCACTACTAGTCCCGGAGCGTTGCCAACATGCGCACACAAAATACATCGAAGCGTGGGTAATGATCGGGAATGGTGTGCTATGACTTTTCTCAGAGATTTGCAGCACGGTTTTCATGAAATCTGCAAAAAACTGCAAAGATTTTCTCATTGACGTGAATAGGAAATGTTCGGGAAATCGCTCAACATCGCTCCAACCCCCCCTCTTTGGGATCGTGCTGTATCGTCATACTTTAACGTAGAAACATGATTAAAAGTTTAAAACGAAGACAAGACTTTGGCGTTTATTGGGCTGAATGGGCGTTCAGATATCAAGCACGGTTTCTCCAAAATCACAGTTTACGTAATGTCCCTTTTTCAGATTTTCAGATGTGTGTGTATGTTTGTGGCGGATGGTGAGAGATAGAGGGGAGGACAGAGGGGGGGGGGTTCCGTACGATTCAAATTGCTCTCTCTCCTCCAGTTTTCACTCTTCATACATTTTGTTGGTCAAAACGTAGGACATTTTGTGCCGATTGCAGACATGTATTTATGGAGTCCTTCGGACGTCGAGGACGACCTCGATTGCTGCTGTTGCAGCACATCGGCACACTTATAATATTTTTTGACTCAAGCTTTATTTCACATCTCACCTACTATCCATTAAGGTTTTGGTTGATCTGTTCTCCCACTTCCCTTAAAGTTAAAGAAGTGTGTCATTGTTTATCAACTGTTCAACTGCTCTTCTTAATTCAATTCAATTTCAACTCAATTTTATTTATATTATTATATATGTTATTAATATAGGCTATATATATATATCTGGGATGTTATTTATAGAAAACCAACAATTAAAGTTGGCATATGAAGATAATTATGAGTCAAATATTCAAACCAAACTTCATGTTTTTATTGATACACCATTCCATCAATAGAAAATATTCTTGATGAGTTCTCCGTCATTTTAGACACATGTCCCCCCAAAAGTATGTTTAACCCACCAAATAAGTATAAGATCATGTCAGAATAAAATGTAACTACAGATGTGACTATCAACATTAAACTTATACGATGCATGACTTACATCTCAGACAGAAATGTTGCTGCTTTCTGTCCAGATGTAGGGACATTTAAATATGTAGAGTATAGGCCTCTTAGCTATATGTTTCTCTCTGTATCCTGTCCATTACCCAAAAATAATACTCATATGAAAATACAGCCAAGCAAGTCTAAACAAACTGACAATTAGGAAAAAACACAGATTAGCTTTTAAGGTAATGTTTATTTGCAAGTATATGTAAGTACAGCAGACAGAAACAAGCCCAAGAAGAATTACAACAAATACATGCAACCAGTGCGCTGTATGTCATTTCTCACCCGTTGCTTTATATTTTTCCACAGTTCTGTTTAATTATGCATCTCTCGCCACTTTAAAGGCCCAGAGTAGAAGTATAATCAGTTGGTAGCGCTGTATCTCTTTTTTTCGCTATTTAAATTTGAACAATAACCTTTATTTTATTTTTTTAATGTATAAAACAACCATTTGTATCAGTTTTACACAAATCTTCAGCATCTGGTTGTCCTGACCTTATGATATGTAATACCACGTGTTTTACCTAAAATCGGCTCTGTGTGCAAAGGAAAAATACAACAAATACGCTAATTTGCATGAACTAGCATTAAAATTGAGTGAACATAAACTGAGAAATTATTTGAGAATCAGTTTCCTCTCACACGGTCCCAGTGACTTCCACCTCGCACAGTGTCAGGAACTCTCTTCTTCCAGGAATCACGATGTTGACATAGCGACCTTTCATGCCATTACACTCAAAGGTTTGGGTGCTCCCGGCTGTCATAGACGAGATAACAGCACATCTGAAGGAAAATAAGACAGAACTATGAGTAGAGCGTGGTTACCACACAGACTATGGATACATCTTACCACCAGTTGTACTAAAAGTTTGATGTGATGTATGGCTTTCCATTAGGGATGTATGTAGATACCCAGGGCACTAATCTCCTGTGATTCCTACCAATGCTAACCCTTGTGTTGTCTTCACCGTTGTCCGTGAACTCGCCGTTCTGGGTCAAAATTTAAATATATGCACTTTGTTTGGAACCTTTTTGGAGTTTTTTTAAAAACGTTTTTGCCCCTTTTGTTTTGTTTATTCATGGTCAATTAACCTAATAAAATGACATTATGCCTAATTTTTGAGTTTGAAAAAAAGCAGATATTATGAATGATTTTGACTAATAGAGTAGTTAAGATCAGAGGACGTTGAGTTTGGTCAGGATGCTGTTTTGAAACCATTTAAAAAAAATTTTTTCTAAAGCCATGATATTAAACTAAATAACCAAAAAAATTCAATGGAAGCAATCAATAATTTTACCTGCAAAGAACATGGATGCATGGATGTTGTATGGGTTCCATACCATGCATCCAAGTTATTTTGGAGCAATTTGGTTATAAGAAACCCGTTTCTGACAGAACGGACAGTTACCTGGGGTTAAGGTTGCCATTGTCATGGAGGGAATTTCCAATGCGGATCTCAGCACCATTGATTCTCTCGTGGCAACAATCTCCTCTGTTGGTGATGGTGACAGTGTTGATCTGATGAGTCTTCAGGAGGTCCAGTCTCCACCATGGTTTGAGATTATCGCCAGTGACGCTACAGGATCCCTCTCCCAGGTTGCTAGCACGACTTCCATCAATGGCCCTTTCAGGGACCTCGTTCTCATACAGGGAGGACTGAGTCACCTTTCCACCTCTGGCAATATTAGTGTCTAGACAGGGTGACAACATGTTTGATTAGAGACAGTTTATGGAAGGCACAGACATTTCACATGTGTTGATCTGAACACATTTTCCCCCAAAGAACAGGCAGTCAGGATATTTGATTGAACTTTGAATATGACTGTCAGCTCAACATCATCTATTGGTCACGTTAAATGGTATAAATCACCAGTTGGAGCAGTGTTTCCTAAAGCATGGCCAGTGACTTCCACCTCGCACAGTGTCAGGAATTCTTGTCTTTCAGGAATCACAATGTTGACAAAACGACCTTCCATGCCATTACACTCAAAGGTTTTGGTGCTCCCAGCTGTCAAAAACCAGATAACACCACATCTGAAGGAAATAAAACAGAACTATGAGTAAAACGTGGTTACCATACAGACTATGGAGACATCTTACCACCAGTTGTATTTACATTCTGATCATGCTGTTGCTGTGAAAACTATGGATTTTTATTAGGGAAGCATGTAGACATCCAGGGCACTAATCTCCTGTAATTGACACATCCAATGTTAATTGTTTAAATCTAATATAAGACATAAAGTGCAGTTACCTTTGGTTTTCGTTGCCATTGTCATGGAGGGAATTTCCAATGCGGATCTCAGCACCATTGATTCTCTCATGGCAACAATCTCCTCTGTTGGTGATGGTGACAGTGTTGATCTGATGAGTCTTCAGGAGGTCCAGTCTCCACCATGGTTTCAGATCATTGCTAGTGGCGCTACAGGATCCCTCTCCCAGGTTGCTAGCACGACTTCCATCAATGGCCCTTTCAGGGACCTCGTTCTCATACAGGGAGGACTGAGTCACCTTTCCACCTCTAGCAACATTAGTGTCTAGACAGGGTGACAACATGTTTGATTAAAGACAGTTTATGGAAGGCACAGACATTTCACATGTGTTGATCTGAACACATTTTCCCCCAAAGAACAGGCAGTCAGGATATTTAATTGAACTTTGAATATGACTGTCAGCTCAACATCATCTATTGGTCAAGTTAAATGGTATAAATCACCAGTTGGAGCAGTGTTTCCTAAAGCATGGCCATTGACTTCCACCTCGCACAGTGTCAGGAATTCTTGTCTTCCAGGAATCACAATGTTGACAAAACGACCTTCCATGCCATTACACTCAAAGGTCTGGGTTTTCCTGGCTGCCATAGACGAGATAACAGTACATCTGAAGGAAATAAAACAGAGCTATGAGTAGAGCGTGGTTACCATACAGACTATGGAGACATCTTATCACCAGTTGTATTTACATGCTGATCATGCTGTTGCTGTGAAAACTATGGATTTCTATTAGGGAAGTATGTAGACATCCAGTGCACTAATCCCCTGAAATGTATGGCCTACCAATGTTATTTTTTAAAATCTACTATAAGACAGAAGGTGCAGTTACCTGGGGTTGTTGTTGCCATTGTCATGGAGGGAATTTCCAATGCGGATCTCAGCACCATTGATTCTCTCGTGGCAACAATCTCCTCTGTTAGTGATGGTGACAGTGTTGATCTGATGAGTCTTCAGGAGGTCCAGTCTCCACCATGGTTTCATATCATTGTTAGTGACACTGCACGATTTCTGTTTTAGGTTGCTAGCATGACTTCCATCAATGGCCCTTTCAGGGACCTCGTTCTCATACAGGGAGGACTGAGTCACCGTTCCACCTCTGGCAACATTAGTGTCTAGACAGGGTGACAACATGTTTCAATAAAGACAGTTTATGGAAGGCACAGACATATCACACGTGTTGATCTGAACACATTTTCCACCAAAGAACAGGCTGTCAGGATATTTAATTGAACTTTGAATATGACTGTCATCAACGTCATTTATTGGTCACGTTAAATGGGAGAAATCAGCAGTTGGAGCAGTAATTAGTTATGAAATGTGATAATTAAGATAGATACATAGATATATATAGATATAGATAGAAATGTTGAGAGAGATAGAGTCATTACATATTTCTATTAAATACTAAAATGTGAATAAATTGTGGAATATCATAATTTATTTCAACCAATCAAAAGAATAATCTCACCTGATTGGCCGCTGCTCTGTCCTAGAACAGCCAGCAAGACAAAGACCAGTGCTGGATTCATCATCCTGGAGAAACACATTCAAAAAGGTCATTACAGTTTTTTACGATCACTATGACAATATTTCCAGTACTTGAGTACTGCGGGAAGTACATGAAGTTTTTTGCAAAATTCTCATTTAAAAGTATTTAATGCATAATTCATAAAATACTATAATAACAAAAGAATTAAGTGATGGATTCTGAAGATTTGAAATGTAAGCATTTAAATGTTGTAGTTCAGTAAATCTATTACTTATTATTATTACAGTGTATTTTTCCTTTTATATAGATGTAAAAATGGTTTTACGCTGGTCAGGGGGTACTTGGCTTAAAAACACAATTCGAAGGGGGTTCATTATTAAAAAAGGTTTGAGAACCCCTGCACTAGACAATAGTGATTGCATTGATCATAGGTTGTGTTTTAAACTGCAGTTTCTCTTGAAGCCACTCTACATTTTTGTTTTGTTGGCTTTAGTAATTCTGCATTTTTTTTTTTTTTTTGCTGCAGAAATTCACCTGAGCTGGTTTAATAACAGGTTTTATACTTATTCTTGGAATTCATGGTCAACAAACCTCATTTATATCAAATTATACATAATTTTTACTTAAAAAGGCAGAAATTATGAATTATTTTGACTACTAGTTAAGATCAGAGGATGTCGAGTGGATCTCAGATGGGTAGATGTCAAAGTTTAGTCCCGATACTGGTTTGAAACCATAAAAAAAAAGATTTTAAAATCTATAAGATTAAATAAAACACCCAAAACATTCAATGAAAGAAATTATTAATTTTACCTGAATAACGTTGTATGGAGTCATCCATGTTATTTTTGGGCAATTTGGTTGAAGGAAATCCATATTTCTGATGTAAAACCCTTTGAAACGGGTCAGTTTGACCCGAGGACAGCACACGGGTTAAGAGTTTAGAAAAGTTGTTGAAAGTATTGAAAAATTATAACAGCAATTGTAAAAAACTGTAAATATTAAATTAAATACTTATGCATTATTGTAAAGTAGAATATATTTAATGACTGGGTAGTGTGCTGGTAAATAAACAAGTTGTAAAAAGTAGTTTTAGAAGTTTGACTTCCTACATGTTACACCTGCTGACAGGTAATACTGACATTTTACCCACAAAGGTATTACAATACTTACAGTATCGGCGTAGCGTCAGGTAGTTGGCACGCGGGGCTGTTGATGGTCGTCAGGGGCACTCGGGGCTGTTGATGGTCGTCAGGGGCACGCGGGGCTGTTGATGGTCGTCAGGGGCACTCGGGGCTGTTGATGGTCGTCAGGATGTTCCCACTGTAGAACTCTTGGCTCTGCTTTGGGAGGATCGGACAGCGGCAGTCCGAATCTTCACAATCTTCCAAAATATATAGGCTCATCCAAAATCTGGGTTACGTGGGCGTAGTCTAATGTGAGTCCATCCTCCTGAGGTTTCTGTGGGGGGGGGGGGGGTGGTCTGTGTGTGTGTGTGTGTATGAAAGTGTATATGTGTGTGTGTGTGTCTGTGTGTGTGTGTGTGTGTTTTGAGAATACATCCTCATACCTGGAGGGAAAGATTAAGAGAGTCTTTGCCCGTACCTGTGCGCTGTACTTCTAGAAAAATGAGCTTTTTATTGCTTCTGAAGAGAGAAAATGCAGCACAAAAACAGCAACAAGTACAGACTAGTCAGTGTGCCTACTACTTGGTACACATTCTAATAATAAACTAAAAATAACGTTCATGTGTCTTAACCCTTCAGAGATAGACTTCTATTTAAGACGTTTCTGTTTCCCAGAAACAGCTGTGAATTATCTAGCGCTAAACCAACCAGACTCCATTTAAAAAATAGTACTTTTAAAGTGTATAGAGTTCACATGTAAATCAGTAAAGAATGTGTTTATTTCAACCAACACTACAGTTTTTTACGGTTGGAAAAGTGTAGAGAAACCAAAAACAGCTTTTCATAGTTTTATTTGGTTTCTCTTGACTCTGAATGAAGTGTGTTTTATGATGCTAAAATGACTGTTTATTTACATGAAGTCTGGTGGGTGTGGTCCATCATAACATCAAGCTGAGTCAGTTAGTCAGTTAGACTCATCTTTGTAAAAACAGCTGTTGGTGTTGAGGCAATAACACCTCTTCTCCTTTCTTCATCTTCTCTCTTCTTCTTATCCTCTCCTTTTCTTCTCCTCCTCCTGTGGCAGTACGGGTTGCTAAAGTAATTCGACAATGGTTGAGTAAAGGCCATCGTCACCACAGTATAACTATTATTAACTATCATTAACTCCTATTTTGTGAAAACCGTGCAGCAAATCTCTTTGAAAAGTCATAGCCCACCATTCCTGATCATTACACATGTTTCAATGTATTTTGTGTGCGCGTGTTGGCAACGCTCCGGGACTAGTAGCGGGACAAAAATGTGGCGGAAGATGGAGAATAAGAAATAAGAATGAGAAACAATAGTCATTGAGCTGATTGCTGCACATCAGCACACTGAATAATTACAAAGTAAGAACATATATAATAGTTAAATTAAACTATAATGAGAAAAAATTAAAAAAATTACAAAAGTATTAAAGAGCAAATGGAGCCAGTAAGGTGAGTAGTTCACTGTGCCGATGTGCTGCAGAACGTCGTTATCTACGCCGGCTCTCTGAGACTGTTTCTAATGATGCGTTCAGGCAACCCGTAACTCACGTTTTCACAACCTTCTACCGGTGAAACTGACCTGGAGATCATTTTACTCCCAGTTACACACACACACACACACACACACACACACACACACACACACACACACACACACACACACATACACACACACACACACACACACACACACACACACACACACACACACACACACACACACACACACACACACACACACACACACACACACACACACACACACACACACACACACACACACACACACACACATACATAAACAACAACGGCCCCTATTGACGCCGTACAGACACCTGTGATTAACAGTGAGAAATAGAAATAAATATACATAAAATTACAAGTAATTCCACACATTGAAATCAAAACAATGAACATAATTGTGTGTATTACTACAGATTGTTTAAAGCCCATTATATGCTGAGGACTAGAAATGGCTTGTATCAGCTAGCACTAGCTAACGTCAGCATTAGGTAGCTGCTAGCTAATGCTAATGTTTGGTAGCCTGACCTGAACCCTGCCAATGGCGCAATGTTTAGCTAGCCAGCTTTGACGGTGTGTTAAATGTCATTATTTTAACATCAGACGCACAAATCTGCCGCACATACGTACACGCGTGTGTAAGGTGAGCGGAACATGGCTCGATGATGAAGGTCTCTGGACCAGGGCCACAGAAGGGTTTGTCCTGACGTGGCCTGGAAAGCTACGGGAGTTGTAACTTACGAGCTAAAAATTGCATCTGGAACGCAGCATTAATTCCCAGTAGTTGTGACTTGAGACTCGAGACTTGACTTTACTTGAGGCCCCATGACTCAGATGACTTGTTTGTATTCAGCTATTCATAAGGTTGAATGTTAGCTCTTAGATATTATATATTTAATGTTGTCAAGTTTCTGTCATTTTATCAAGTATGCTACTTGTGGCAAACGGTGAATCCTGATTGGACGACTCCCCGGTATGGAGACGTTGACTTGTATGAATGAAGGTTAATTTAATTTATTCTGTTTATTGATCCCCAGTGAGGAAATTACAATTTACACTGTTTTTCTTTTGAAACACACACACACACAAATGGAGTGATTTGGGGGAAGGGGGGGCTGCATGGTGCCTTGCTTAAGGGCATCTGGAAGTCTGGAAGTGCCCAGGAGGCGACTTTGGTCCGTACGGGGACTTGAACCAGCCCCCCTCCGGTTTCAACACAGCTCCCTACGGACTGATCTACTGCCCCCCCGAAGGTTTGCTCCTCTTTATTCCGTCTGTTAGGAACATGTCTAAAAGCTGCTGTGTGCTGATGTTATCCACCAACAGGGTCCAGAACCAGAACTTAAGGTTTTATAAGCTGCTGACCCTAAAAACTGAGTTCTTATGAAAACAGAATGGAAAACAGATGTGAACTCTGAGTGTTTCTGGTGTTCAGTGTCCTCTGGGACACGGACTACAACTAACTCTTTATGAAAACTTTAAACTAAACCAGCAAACATGATTGTTTTCAGAAAAGTGAGTTGGCCTTACTCTGAGAAACAGGAACTCAGAGAAGTAGTTCCTCAATATGAGACACTTCTAGGAAAGACATTTAGACTTTCTACGTATTTGTTTTAACAGCGTCTTCTTAGTTTCTACACAGGATTAACCCGGTTATACCAAAATGTATTCAAGGCTCATAGGGACACTACTGACCTGCAACCCTGCTGTGTGTGTGTGTGTGTTTGTGTGCGTTTGTGTGTGTGTGTGTGTGTGTATGCGTGTGTGTGTGTGTGTGTGTGTGTGTGTGTGTGTGTGTGTGTGTATGTGTGTGTGTGTGCGTGTGCGTTGTGTGTGCGTGTGTGCGTTTGTGTGTGTGTGAGTTTATATGTGTGTGTGTGTGTGTGTGTGTATGTGTGTGTGTGTGTGTGCGTTTGTGTGTGTGTATGGGTGTGTGTGTTTGTGTGTGTGTGTGTGTGTGCGTGCATGTGTGCGTTTGTGTGTGTGTGAGTGAGTTTATGTGTATGTGTGTGTCTGTGTGTGTGTGTGTGTGTGTGTGTGTGTGTGTGTGTTTGTGTGTGTGTGTGTGTGTGTGTGCGTTTGTGAGTGTGCGTTTGTGTGTGTGTGAGTTTATGTGTGTGTGTGTGTGTGTGCGTGTGTGGGTATGTGAGTGTGTGTGTGTGTGTGTGGGTATGTATGTGTGTGTGTGTGTGTGTGTGTGTGTGTGTGTGGGTTTGTGGGTTTGTGTGTGTGTGTGTTCTTGTTTAACTGCATCTGTGGGGTCCAAAATCCGGGAGTTCAGTTTTCTGTTATGTATTATTGTTATTGGTAATATTGGACCCCACAACTTTAAAGGGTTAGGGTTAGAGAAAGGGGATGGAGTGAGACGCACTATGTGTGTGTGTGTGTGTGTGTGTGTGTGTGTGTGTGTATGTGTGTGTGTGTGTGTGTGGGGGGGTTATGAGTGTGTGTGTGTCTTTTTAATGTAATAAAGGATTTTTCAATTTAATGTTTGTGTATTTTTGTAGGTCATCATTTACAGTAAACTGCATCGGAACGAAGTGTGAAAACAACTTCTTCAGTGTGTGTGTGTGTGTGTGTGTGTGTGTGTGTGTGTGTGTCTTTATGTGTGTGTTTCTCTGTGTGTGTTTGTGTTTATGAGTGTGTGCGTGTGTTTGTGTATGTTTGTTTGTGTGTGTCTCTATGAGTGTGTGTGTGTGTGTGTGAAAACAACATCTTAACTTCCTCTTTTCAGTAGAAAGTCCTACTTAATATTTAAATGAGGACCTGTGTGTGGGGGTCTGACCCTGTAGCTGAGGTTCTCCTTATATGGAGATGATAGTCTCTCTCTCTGAGGATATAAAACACAGAGATCATTTCAGTTCTCCATCTGAGCTTCAGATTGGCATCGGGTCAGAGCTCTGCTCTTCATCCTCCTCATCACCATCATCCTCTTCATCCTCATCATCCTCATCATCTTCATCTTCATCATCATCATCTTCATCCTCATCATCATCTTCATCTTCATCATCTTCAGACTTGTTCAGTTCAGATTTTACATTTCTACATTTTGGACTTCGTACCTCTCTTCGGTAAGACTCTTCTACAACTTTATTATTTTATAACTTTATTATTTTATAACTTTATTATTTTATAACTTTAGTATTTTATAACCTTTATTATTTTAACAACTTTAATTATTTTATAACTTTTATTATTTTAACAACTTTATTATTTTATAACTAATTATTTTAACAACTTTAATTATTTTATTAACTTTTATTATTGTTTCTGATGATTATTTTGTTCCAACATTGTCACTTATTATTTTTTTTTTCAACTCTTGTTGTTGATTTTGGACAGACTATGTTTGACGTTGTTTTGTTATTTAGTTTTTAAGACAATTTTTTTGTCATTAGGGTTACAAATATATAACTTCCAGTCATTTTCAGTCCTTTATTTTGGTTGTTTTCTAAATAACATTGTACTTAACTGTGATGTAACGTAGTGTGTCATCATGTGATATTCCAGGTATTATTATTATTATTATTATTATTATTATTATTATTATTATTTTTATTATTCTGTATAATCTTTCTAACGTATCATGTGATATTCCAGGTATTTCTCCTGCTGCTGACGCTAGAACTCATCTCTCTCCTGTCATCAGGTAAATATACTTTATATTATTATTAAAGGCTCTAACAGCTTTATATGATAATATAAGAGATGTTAGAGGTGTCAGAGTAAAGGCTCTAACAGCTTTATATGATAATATAAGAAATGTTAGAGGTGTCGGAGTAAAGGCTCTAACAGCTTTATATGATAATATAAGAGATGTTAGAGGTGTCGGAGTAAAGGCTCTAACAGCTTTATATGATAATATAAGAGATGTTAGAGGTGTCGGAAAAGGCTCTAACAGCTTTATATGATAATATAAGAGACGTTAGAGGTGTCAGAGTAAAGGCTCTAACAGCTTTATATGATAATATAAGAAATGTTAGAGGTGTCGGATAAAGGCTCTAACAGCTTTATATGATAATATAAGAGATGTTAGAGGTGTCAGAAAAGAGATAAAAAAGGCTCTAACAGCTTTATATGATAATATAAGAGACGTTAGAGGTGTCGAGTAAAGGCTCTAACAGTTTTATATGATAATATAAGAGACGTTAGAGGTGTCGGAGAAAGGCTCTAACAGCTTTATATGATAATATAAGAGACGTTAGAGGTGTCGGAGTAAAGGCTCTAACAGCTTTATATGATAATATAAGAGACGTTAGAGGTGTAGAGGGCTCTAACAGCTTTATATGATAATATAAGAGACGTTAGAGGTGTCAAAAGGCTCTAACAGCTTTATATGATAATATAAGAGACGTTAGAGGTGTCGGATAAAGGCTCTAACAGCTTTATATGATAATATAAGAGACGTTAGAGGTGTCGGGAGAATAAAGGCTCTAACAGCTTTATATGATAATATAAGAGACGTTAGAGGTGTCAGAGTAAAGGCTCTAACAGCTTTATATGATAATATAAGAGACGTTAGAGGTGTCAGAGTAAAGGCTCTAACAGCTTTATATGATAATATAAGAGATGTTAGAGGTGTCAGATAAAGGCTCTAACAGCTTTATATGATAATATAAGAGACGTTAAGGTGTCATAAAGGCTCTAACAGCTTTATATGATAATATAAGAGATGTTAGAGATGTCGATTAAAGGCTCTAACAGCTTTATATGATAATATAAGAGATGTTAGAGATGTCAAATAAAGGCTCTAACAGCTTTATATGATAATATAAGAGATGTTAGAGGTGTCAAAAAGGCTCTAACAGCTTTATATGATAATATAAGAGACGTTAGAGGTGTCAGATAAAAAATCTAACAGCTTTATATGATAATATAAGAGACGTTAGAGGTGTCATGCTTTATATGATAATATAAGAGACGTTAGAGGTGTCAGAGTAAAGGCTCTAACAGCTTTATATGATAATATAAGAGATGTTAGAGGTGTCAGATTAAAGGCTCTAACAGCTTTTATAACTCTGATCTCCAGATCAACATGAAGAGCTCTATCTTTGCCGGTGTTCTGCTGCTCTCTGCTGCCGTGCTCTCCGTGGCCGTAGAATCTCCATTTGCAAAGTTTAGGAGACAACATATCAACAATTATATAACTAGTCAGGGTTGCACGTCCGAGATAAAAAATAACAACATCATGACCGACAACGGCTACTGTAAGAACAGAAATACCTTCATCGATGACTCCCTCAGTGCGGTCAGCGGCATCTGTTCGCCTGGACACTACGTTGGTGATAGTCTGTATAAAAGCCATAGGCTCTTCAAGATTATTGTCTGCACACTGACGAATGGGACCAGGTTTCCAAACTGTGAATACCAGACCAATATACCTAACAGAAAGAGAATTGTGATTGGATGTAATAAGTACCATCAACCTGTTCACTTTGAAGAATTTATGTAATCTATTACTACCTGATGTACCAGAGTAATCTATTACTACCTGATGAACCAGAGTAATCTATTACTACCTGATGTACCAGAGTAATCTATTACCACCTGATGAACCAGAGTATTCTATTACTACCTGATGAACCAGAGTAATCTATTACCACCTGATGTACCAGAGTAATCTATTACTACCTGATGAACCAGAGTAATCTATTACTACCTTATGTACCAGAGTAATCTATTACCACCTGATGAACCAGAGTATTCTATTACTACCTGATGAGCCAGAGTAATCTATTACTACCTGATGTACCAGAGTAATCTATTACTACCTGATGTGCCAGAGTAATCTATTACTACCTGATGTACCAGAGTAATCTATTACTACCTGATGTACCAGAGTAATCTATTACTACCTGATGTACCAGAGTAATCTATTACTACCTGATGTACCAGAGTAATCTATTACTACCTGATGAGCCAGAGTAATCTATTACTACCTGATGTACCAGAGTAATCTATTACTACCTGATGTACCAGAGTAATCTATTACTACCTGATGTACCAAAATAATCTACTTCTATGTTTGAATAAAACACGTTACACTTGTTAACTCTGTGTCTGTTTTTAATGAAGTCATTCATAAAGTAGATGGGCGTAAAACTACAGAGACAATATAATTATTATTATGAAAATAAGAATTTGTTTAACATAATGTTAAATTTAACTCAGAGTGTTTTACAGTCTAGCATTAAGCTCTAAAACACTAAAACACTGAAACAGTAGAAAACAGAATAAAATAAAAGGGTTAACTAAACTCAGTGGAAGCACCATTGAAAGGGCAAAGCCTGTGTGTGTGTGTGTGTGTGTGTGTATATATATATATATATATATATATTTATTTATATATATATATATATATATATATATATATATATATATATATGGTATATACACACACACAGTATTTTTCACAATATTAAAGAAAATGTTCCAGGTGTGCATCAATAAGAAACGAGGTTAATCTCATGTTGACATCATTAATCACTTCCTGTCCTCGTTAACCCTTGATTGGTCCTTCGATATAGTTTTTTACTTTTCTGCTACTCACCTCATAAAAATATAATTCTCACAACAGCCCTGGTGTGTTTTATTATTTTATGTTTTCACTCACTTACATTGGATATATTTTCTACTCACATCTCACACAGAAATACTTTCTTACACAGCACGAGTATCACAAAGAGATTCAAGGTACATTTTAGTTTGTTCATTTAGTATTTCCTACATTTGTTGCCACTGTTAAACTGTAAATGTGTGTGTGTGTGTGTGTGTGTGTGTGTGTGTGTGTGTGTGTGTGGACCGAGGTGAAGTGTTTGGGTTTTTTTACTTTTCTTCCCCCTTTCATACAATACAACACAAAGAGAGACCCAGAGACCCGAAGGCCGAGGCCGCGGTAGTGAAATGCAGTCGAATGCAGGACGGGTCCCAGGAGAGGAGTTAGCCATTAGCAACGGTTAAGCTAAAGTAGCTAACAGCATTTGAACAATAGTGAGATCAGCGAGGCCGTCAAATGTCAGAGAAGTATAAGTGCTTGGGTATAACTAGTGTCATTTAAATGAAATTCAGGAAAATGGCCGATAATTCACACAATACAGCAGAGTTGACTAAGATTTGTTGGATAGTGTTTGTGTGTTTGTGGGGACCTCTGAGTGTTTAGTGTTTGTGGGGACCCCTGAGTGTTTAGTGATTGTGGGGACCCCTGAGTGTTTGTGTGTTTGTGGGGACCCCTGAGTGTTAAGTGTTTGTGGGGACCCCTGAGTGTTTCTTTGTTTGTGGGGACCTCTGAGTGTTTAGTGTTTGTGGGGACCTCTGAGTGTTTCTGTGTTTGTGGGGACCGCTGAGTGTTTCTGTGTTTGTGGGGACCGCTGAGTGTCTCTGTGTTTGTGGGGACCTCTGAGTGTTTAGTGTTTGTGGGGGCCTCTGAGTGTTTCTATGTTTGTGAGGACATCCTGAGTGTCTCTGTGTTTGTGGGGACCTCTGAGTGTTTCTGTATTTGTGGGGACCTCTGAGTGTTTTTGTGTTTGTGTGGACCTCTTGAGTGTTTCTGTGTTTGTGGGGACCTCCTGAGTGTTTCTGTGTTTGTGGGGACCTCCTGAGTGTTTCTGTGTTTGTGGGGACCTCCTGAGTGTTTCTGTGTTTGCGGGGACCTCCTGAGTGTTTCTGTGTTTGTGGGGACCTCCTGAGTGTCTCTGTGTTTGTGGGGACCTCTGAGTGTTTCTGTATTTGTGGGGACCTCTGAGTGTTTTTGTGTTTGTGTGGACCTCTTGAGTGTTTCTGTGTTTGTGGGGACCTCTGAGTGTTTCTGTGTTTGTGGGGACCTCCTGAGTGTTTTGTGTTTGTGGGGACCTCCTGAGTGTTTCTGTGTTTGTGGGGGACCTCCTGAGTGTTTCTGTGTTTGTGGGGACCTCCCTCCTGAGTGTCTCTGTGTTTGTGGGGACCTCCTGAGTGTTTCTGTGTTTGTGGGGACCTCCTGAGTGTCTCTGTGTTTGTGGGGACCTCCTGAGTGTCTCTGTGTTTGTGGGGACCTCCTGAGTGTTTCTGTGTTTGTGGGGACCTCCTGAGTGTCTCTGTGTTTGTGGGGACCTCCTGAGTGTCTCTGTGTTTGTGGGGACCTCCTGAGTGTTTCTGTGTTTGTGACAATTTACACTGTCTCTTTTTTCATTCAGCATCTTATTGTGAAAATCTGCACCAGTTGCAGCACTTCCTACCTGCTTCATCAAGGTTTTGCGACCATTCATACCAGGAAACCAGTTCCCTTTCTCTCCGGGCGTTGAATCAACACTTTGGCAGTTTGAAGAAAACGTAAGTTGATTTGTTGATTTGTTTTTTACATTTGAATGTCCTTTCAGAGACATTACAGTTTAGCCGACATTATACACATATAGTGTCTATATGTGTATCTTTGTGTGTCTATGTGTGTGTGTGTCTACATGTGTATCTTTGTGTGTCTATG
>CM049376.1:246000-263500 GCA_026937815.1 Etheostoma perlongum
AGTCTTGTATGGGGCTCCAGTAGGGGACTCCATAGTTCTGCTGGGGGACTTCAACCCACACGATCATGGGTGATAATGGAGATACTTGGAGAGGCGTGATTGGGAGGAACAGCCTCCCTGATCTAAACCAGAGTGGTTGTCTGTTGTTGGACTTCTGTGCTAGTCATGGATTGTCCATAACAAACACCATGTTCGAACATAGGGATGCTCATAAGTGTATGTGGTACTAGAGCACCCTAGGCCAAAGGTCATTGATCAATTTTATAATCGTTTCATCTGATCTGAGGCCGTATGTTTTGGACACTCGGGTGAAGAGAGGGGCAGAGCTGTCAACTGATCACCATCTGGTGGTGAGTTGGGTCAGGGGATGGGGGAAGACTCTGGACAGACCTGGTAAACCCAAACGGGTAGTGCGGGTAAACTGGGAACGTCTGGAGGATGCCCCTGTCCGACGGACTTTCAACTCACACCTCCGGCGGAGCTTTTCGGGCATCCCTGTGGAGGCTGCCGTGACAGAGGCAAAGCAGCGGGTGTGGGAGAAGTTCGGAGAAGACATGGAGAAGGACTTTCGGTCGGCACCAAGGTGCTTCTGGAAAACCGTTCGCCACCTCAGGAGGGGGAAGCGAGGAATCAACCAAGCTGTTTACAGTAAGGATGGGACGTTGTTGACCTCAACTGGGGAGGTAATAGAGCGGTGGAAGGAGCACTTTGAGGAACTCCTAAATCCAGCTGACACGCCCTCTGTGGTAGGGGCAGAGCTGGAGGATGATGGGGGATTGTCGTCAATTTCCCTGGTGGAAGTCGCTGAGGTAGTCAAACAACTCCACAGCGGCAAAGCCCCAGGGATTGATGAGATCCGTCCAGAAATGCTGAAAGCTCTGGGTGTGGAGGGGATGTCTTGGTTGACACGCCTCTTCAACATTGCGTGGAAGTCTGGGACGGTGCCTAAGGAGTGGCAGACCGGGGTGGTGGTTCCCCTCTTCAAAAAGGGGGTCCAGAGCGTTTGTGCCAATTACAGGGGTTTCACACTTCTCAGCCTCCCTGGTAAAGTCTACTCCAAGGTGCTGGAAAGGAGGGTTCGGCCGATAGTCGAACCTCGGATTGAAGAGGAACAATGCGGATTCAGTCCTGGTCGTGGAACAACGGATCAGATCTTCACTCTCGCAAGGATCCTGGAGGGAGCCTGGGAGTATGCCCAACCAGTCTACATGTGTTTTGTGGATCTGAAGAAGGCGTATGACCGGGTCCCCCCGGGAGAAATTGTGGGAGGTGCTGCGGGAGTATGGGGTGAGGGGGTCCCTTCTCAGGGCCATCCAATCTCTGTATGACCAATGCGAGAGCTGTGTCCAGGTTCTCGGCAGTAAGTCGGACTCGTTCCAGGTGAGGGTTGGCCTCCGCCAGGGCTGCGCTTTGTCACCAATCCTATTTGTAATATTTATGGACAGGATATCGAGGCGTAGTCGGGGGCGGGGAGGGGTTACAGTTCGGTGGGCTCGGGATCTCATCGCTGCTTTTTGCAGATGATGTGGTCCTGATGGCATCATCGGTCTGTGACCTTCAGCACTCACTGGATCGGTTCGCAGCCGAGTGTGAAGCGGCTGGGATGAGGATCAGCACCTCTAAATCTGAGGCCATGGTTCTCAGCAGGAAACCGATGGAGTGCTCTCTTCAGGTGGGGAGTGAGTCCTTACCCCAAGTGAAGGAGTTTAAGTACCTTGGGGTCTTGTTCGCGAGTGAGGGGACCATGGAGCGTGAGATTGGTCGGAGAATCGGAGCAGCCGGTGCGGTATTACATTCTGTGTATCGCACCGTTGTGACGAAAAGAGAGCTGAGCTGATGGGTTTCCTCAGGAGGGTGGCTGGCGTCTCCCTTAGAGATCGGGTGAGAAGCTCAATCATCCGAGAGGAGCTCGGAGTAGAGCCGCTGCTCCTTCACGTCTAAAGGAGCCAGTTGAGGTGGTTCGGGCATCTGGTAAGGATGCCTCCTGGGGGGGTCCCTAGGGAGGTGGTCCAGGCACGTCCAGTTGGGAGGAGGCCTCGGGGAAGACCCAGGACTAGGTGGAGGCACGTCCAGCTGGGAGGAGGCCTCGGGGAAGACCCAGGACTAGGTAGAGGCACGTCCAGCTGGGAGGAGGCCTCGGGGAAGAACCAGGACTAGGTGGAGAGAATATATCTCCAACCTGGCCTGGGAACGCCTCGGGATCCCCCAGTCGGAGCTGGTTGATGTGGCTCGGGAAAGGGAAGTTTGGGGTCCCCTACTGGAGCTGCTGCCCCTGCGACCCGACTCCGGATAAGCGGATGAAGATGGATGGATGGATGGATGAATTAACCCTGACCCTGATGGGATCTAACCCTGACCCTGATTGGATCTAGCCCTGACCCTGAAGGGATCTAACCCTGACCCTGATTGGATCTAGCCCTGACCCTGATGGGATCTAACCCTGACCCTGATGGGATCTAACCCTGACCCTGATGGGATCCCACCGTGTGCCTGAGGACAGAGAACACAACCTTTTGTGCGTTAATATAACTACGGACCCACAACTATACATGATGGGCTTTCTGGTAGATCTCAGTGTTTCTGCATGTGTGTGATTGTGTGAATGTATATGTGTGTGTGTGTGTATGTGTGTAAATGTGTGTGTGTTTGTGTGATTGTATGTATGTGTGTGTGTGTGTAAATGTGTGTGCGTGTGTTTGTGTGCGCATTTAAAGAAGTATTTTTCTTATTAATGTGTATTTTTGTAGGTCATCATTTACAGTAAACTGCATCGGAGCAAAGTGTGAAAACAACTCCTTAACTTGTGTATGTGTGTGTGTGTGTGTGTGTGTGTGTGTGTGTGTGTGTGTGTGTGAGTGTGTGAGTGTGAAAACAACATCTTAACTTCCTCTTTTCAGTAACAGGTCCTAATTAATATTTAAATTAGGACCTGTGTGTGTGTGTGTGTTTCTGTGTCTGTGTGTGTCTGAGTGTGTGTGTGTGTGTGTGTCTGTGTGTGTCTGTGTGTGTCTGTGTGTGTCTGTGTGTGTCTGTGTGTGTCTGAGTGTGTGTGTGTATTCAAATGAGGACCCGTGTGGGGGGGTCTGACCCTGTAGCTGAGGTTCTCCTTATATGGAGATGATAGTCTCTCTCTCTGAGGATATAAAACACAGAGATCATTTCAGTTCTCCATCTGAGCTTCAGATTGGCATCGGGTCAGATCTCTGCTCTTCATCCTCCTCATCACCATCATCCTCTTCATCCTCATCATCCTCATCATCTTCATCTTCATCATCTTCTTCATCTTCACCATCTTCATCATCATCATCATCTTCATCCTCCTCATCATCTTTATCCTCTTAATCCTTTTCATCCTCATCTTCATCATCATCATCTTCAGACTTGTTCAGTTCAGATTTTACATTTCTACATTTTGGACTTCGTACCTGAAACGTTCTCCAGCAACTCTTCGGTAAGACTCTTCTACAACTTTATTATTTTATAACTTTTATTATATTATAACTTTATTATTTTAAAACTTTTATTATTTTAACAACTTTATTATTTTATATCTTTAATTATTTTAACAACTTTAATTATTTTATAACTTTTATTATTTTAACAACTTTATTATTTTATAACTTTAATTATTTTAACAACTTTAATTATTTTATTAACTTTTATTATTGTTTATGATGATTATTTTGTTCCAACATTGTCACTTATTATTATTTTTTTTTCAACTCTTGTTGTTGATTTTGGACGACCCCCCACTATGTTTGACGTTGTTTTGTTATTTAGTTTTTAAGACAATTTTTTTGTCATTAGGGTTACAAATATATAACTTCCAGTCATTTTCAGTCCTTTATTTTGGTTGTTTTCTAAATAACATTGTACTTAACTGTGATGTAACGCAGTGTGTTATCATGTGATATTCCAGGTATTATTATTATTATTATTATTTTTATTATTCTGTATAATCTAACGTATCATGTGATATTCCAGGTATTTCTCCTGCTGCTGACGATAAAACTCATCTCTCTCCTGTCATCAGGTAAATATACTTTATATTATTATTAAAGGTTCTAACAGCTTTATATGATAATATAAGAGATGTTAGAGGTGTCAGACTAAAGGCTCTAACAGCTTTATATATGATAATATAAGAGATGTTAGAGGTGTCAGAGTAAAAAGCTCTAACAGCTTTATATGATAATATAAGAGACGTTAGAGGTGTCGGAGTAAAGGCTCTAACAGCTTTATATGATAATATAAGAGATGTTAGAGGTGTCGGAGTAAAGGCTCTAACAGCTTTATATGATAATATAAGAGATGTTAGAGGTGTCAGAGTAAAGGCTCTAACAGCTTTATATGATAATATAAGAGACGTTAGAGGTGTCAGAGTAAAGGCTCTAACAGCTTTATATGATAATATAAGAGACGTTAGAGGTGTCAGAGTAAAGGCTCTAACAGCTTTATATGATAATATAAGAGATATTATGTTAGAGGTGTCAGAGTAAAAGGCTCTAACAGCTTTATATGATAATATAAGAGAGATGTTAGAGGTGTCAACTCTAACAGCTTTATATGATAATATAAGAGATGTTAGAGGTGTCAGAAAAGGCTAAAGGCTCTAAAGGCTCTAACAGCTTTATATGATAATATAAGAGATGTTAGAGGTGTCAGAAAAAGGCTCTAACAGCTTTATATGATAATATAAGAGATGTTAGAGGTGTCAGAGTAAAGGCTCTAACAGCTTTATATGATAATATAAGAGACGTTAGAGGTGTCAGAGTAAAGGCTCTAACAGCTTTATATGATAATAATAGAAGAGACGTTAGAGGTGTCAGAGTAAAGGCTCTAACAGCTTTATATGATAATATAAGAGATGTTAGAGGTGTCAAAGTAAAGGCTCTAACAGCTTTATATGATAATATAAGAGACGTTAGAGGTGTCAGAAATAAAGGCTCTAACAGCTTTATATGATAATATAAGAGATGTTAGAGGTGTCAGAGCTTTATATGAAGAGGTGTCAGAGTAAAGGCTCTAACAGCTTTATATGATAATATAAGAGACGTTAGAGGTGTCAGATAAAGGCTCTAACAGCTTTATATGATAATATAAGAGACGTTAGAGGTGTCGGAGTAAAGGCTCTAACAGCTTTATATATAATATAAGAGACGTTAGAGGTGTCGGGTAAAGGCTCTAACAGCTTTATATGATAATATAAGAGACGTTAGAGGTGTCAAATAAAGGCTCTAACAGCTTTATATGATAATATAAGAGACGTTAGAGGTGTCAGAGTAAAGGCTCTAACAGCTTTATATGATAATATAAGAGAGATGTTAGAGGTGTCAAAGTAAAATATAAGAGATGGCTCTAACAGCTTTATATGATAATATAAGAGATGTTAGAGGTGTCAGAGTAAAGGCTCTAACAGCTTTTTATATGATAATATAAGAGATGTTAGAGGTGTCAGATAAAGGCTCTAACAGCTTTATATGATAATATAAGAGATGTTAGATGAAAGGCTCTAACAGCTTTATATGATAATATAAGAGACGTTAGAGATGTCAGAAATAAAGGCTCTAACAGCTTTATATGATAATATAAGAGATGTTAGAGGTGTCAGAAATAAAGGCTCTAACAGCTTTATATGATAATATAAGAGATGTTAGAGGTGTCAGAAATAAAAGGCTCTAACAGCTTTATATGATAATATAAGAGATGTTAGAGGTGTCAGAGTAAAGGCTCTAACAGCTTTATATGATAATATAAGAGACGTTAGAGGTGTCAGAGTAAAGGCTCTACCAGCTTTATATGATAATATAAGAGATGTTAGAGGTGTCAGATAATATAAGAGTAAAGGCTCTAACAGCTTTATATGATAATATAAGAGATGTTAGAGGTGTCAGAGTAAAGGCTCTAACAGCTTTATATGATAATATAAGAGATGTTAGAGGTGTCAGAGTAAAGGCTCTAACAGCTTTATATGATAATATAAGAGACGTTAGAGGTGTCAGAGTAAAGGCTCTACCAGCTTTATATGATAATATAAGAGATGTTAGAGATGTCAGAGTAAAGGCTCTAACAGCTTTTATAACTCTGTTCTCCAGATCAATATGAAGAGCTCTATCTTTGCCGGTGTTCTGCTGATCTCGGCTGCCGTGCTCTCCGTGGACGGACAGGATTGGGATACGTTTCAACGTAAGCACATCAACGCTGGGATGACTGCTGGCCAATGTACCGCGGTGATAAAGGACAGAGGAATCGTGAAGCCACCCTCATGGAACAACCCAAGAATCACCTGCAGGCCTCTCAACACCTTCATCACGCATAATGTGGACGGTGTCTCAGACGTCTGTGATGGGGGGGGGGAGCCATATGGCGATCGTTATACAATTAGCACTGCTGCTAATTTTACAATTCTCGACTGTAACCTGGTGAAGAAGAATCCACCGGCCATTCCCCCCAAATGTCAGTACAAAGGTAAACCTCGTCCCAACAGAAGGATTATACTCAGGTGTGAGGACGGTAGACCTGTTCACTTTCATGGAAGTAAGTAATCTATTACTACCTGATGTGCCAGAGTAATCTATTACTACCTGATGAGCCAGAGTAATCTATTACTACCTGATGAGCCAGAGTAATCTATTACTACCTGATGTACCAGAGTAATCTATTACTACCTGATGTACCAGAGTAATCTATTACTACCTGATGTTTTAAATGCCTTCATGTTCAACAGAAACTGTAATTTTTGACCCTTGATGCTTTTATTTTGACATTTTAATCCCTTTTTGTTGCTTTTCTCCCATTTCCTGTGATATTTCTGTTGGTTTCACTCTGATTTGTTCACCTGTTGAAAATTAAAATAAAAAATAGCCTTTTGATCACATTATTCACACATTACGTATTCATGTTCACTCATTCATAAAGTAGTCGGGTAAAGGTTATTATTATTATTATTATTATTATTATTATCTTTATACTGTCTTTTTCCTCTCTGTACTGTGTTGTTCTTGCTGTAACCGGCTGCGGGACATGTCTATTTCCTGAAGGATTTATAAAGAGAGTCTCAGTCTGAGGCTCTCTGAGCTATTGGTGACGTCATGGCGCCCCCTGGTGACGTCAGCAGGAACTACAAGCAGAGCTCCAGACACATGCACACATTTAAACATGTCGTCAGCTTTATTATTTAATAATAATATTATTTTATTTAATAATTTAATAGTTTCATTCCTAGGTTATCTGACACATTCAGCCCACTTTTAAATGACATTTAATGTATTTAGAATAGTAGTAATAACATTTATAAAGTATAGTAATACTTAATCAAGAAACACTATTAATAATAATAATAATAATAATAATAATAATAATAATTCATTTTACTTAAAGGCGCCTTTCTCGGCAATCAAGGATGCCGTACAGGGTAAACATGATATAGTGACTGATTTTTAATATTTTTATTTTTATTCTTAGGTATGTTTGTGTGTGTGTATGTGTGTATGTATGTGTGTATATGTGTGTATGTGTTGTATTATGTTATCCCATGTGTATCCCATGTGTATTCCATATGTTATTCCATGTGTTATTCCATGTGTTATCCCATGTGTATTCCATATGTTATTCCATGTGTTATTCCATGTGTTATTCCATGTGTTATTCCATGTGTTATCCCATGTGTATTCCATATGTTATTCCATGTGTTATTCCATGTGTTATTCCATGTGTTATTCCATGTGTATTCCATGTGTTATTCCATGTGTTATTCCATGTGTTATTCCATGTGTATTCCATGTGTTATTCCATGTGTTATTCCATGTGTTATTCCATGTGTTATTCCATGTGTTATTCCATGTGTTATTCCATGTGTTATCCCATGTGTTATTCCATGTGTATTCCATGTGTTATCCCATGTGTTATTCCATGTGTTATTCCATATGTTATTCCATGTGTTATCCCATGTGTTATCCCATGTATTCCATGTGTATTCCATGTGTTATTCCATGTGTTATTCCATGTGTTATCCCATGTGTTATTCCATGTGTTATTCCATGTGTTATCCCATGTGTATTCCCATGTGTTATTCCATGTGTTATCCCATGTGTATTCCATATGTTATTCCATGTGTTATTCCATGTGTATTCCATGTGTTATTCCATATGTTATTCCATGTGTTATTCCATGTGTTATTCCATGTGTTATTCCATGTGTATTCCATGTTATTCCATATGTTATTCCATGTGTTATTCCATGTGAACTCTCAGTGTGTGTGTACTGGATGAGGTCATGCTGAGCCTCTCTGGGCGGTTCCTCTTGTTTCCTGTTTCAAATTTACTTTCACTTTCCAGAGGCTGTGATGCAGGTATTTATCTCCGTGTGGAGCTCCAGCTGACCGTAATTTAATAATAATATTATAATAATCGTCTGTCTGGAACATTTGACTTGTCAACTCAAGCTGTGGTTGGTTTAGTTTCAGGGCACAGGCTAATTACTGCTAACTAACATGCTAGTTAACATTAACATATGCACAGGCTAATTACTGCTAACTAACATGCTAGTTAACATTAACATAGGCACAGGCTAATTACTGCTAACTAACATGCTAGTTAACATTAACATAGGCACAGGCTAATTACTGCTAACTAACATGCTAGTTAACATTAACATAGGCACAGGCTAATTACTGCTAACTAACATGCTAGTTAACATTAACATAGACACGGGCTAATTACTTACTGCTAACTAACATGCTAGTTAACATTGACCTCTCTTTCTAACAGGACCCATCAGAGACCAGACCTGAACCTGGTCCCGAACCTGGACCCAGCTGTGTGTCCATGGAGACCCGCTACTTTAAAAAAGACCTGTAAGGGAGAGGAGGATAGAAATGGAGGAGAGGCTACGTGAAATGGAGGAGAGAAGTTTGATGGAGAAACTTGAATGGCAGAAGGAGAGAACTGTGATGGAAAGGGAAATAGAAATGTTAAGAAGAAGATTGAGGTGAGTTGTGAACATCCAGCGAACTGGATCAAGTCTCGTTAGATGGGACTACATCCTGGGTTGTTTTGGGTCATGTCGCTCTCATGCACACTCCTTCAAAATAAACTGCAGTTTTGGACACAAAGTAAAACATTATTGGCATTTCATTGTTAATAATTAGGCCTACATACATATTCATATTAATCTTTTATTTTATGCAGGGAGACTTTACTTGAATTGACACTCAATAAATGTGTTTTTCTATCAGGACCCAGCAGAGACTAGAGTCTCCTGATCCTGGACCTGAATCTGAACCCAGCTGTGTGTCCTTTAAGAGTGACCAGTCATATGAATTCATTATTGACTTTAAAGGAGAGCAACACTCTGCTAAAAAGAGGTAAAGTGTTAATAATATTATAATATTACTGATTCATATATATTTTCAGCATCTTTCTTCTTCACACATATTTTTACAGATAGACTTTTTAAAACCTGTTTAAGACCTTTCTGTTTCCCAGGAACAGCTGTGACGCAGCTAGTGCTAAACCAACCAGACTCCATTTAAAAAACAGCACTTTTAGCGTGTAAATCAGATGTAAATCAGTAAAGTATGTGTTTATTTCAACCAACGCTAGAGTTATTAAGGTTGGAAAAGTGTAGAGAAGACCAAAAACAGCTTTTCATAGTTTTATTTGGTTTCTGTAGACTGAAGTGTGTTTTACGATGCTAAAATTATGAAAACTGGAGGAGAGAGAGACATTTGTTTGAAAAAACTTTCAGAGAATCGTACTGCATCTGAATCTGAATACTAAAAAGTGGATTTCCATCCCTGTTGGTCTTACTGTAACAGGATCCATCAGAGACCAGATTCTGCTGGACCTGAACCCAGCTGTGTGTCCTTCAAGAGCGACCGGTCATGTAATCTCCTCATTGACTTTAAAGGAGAGCAACCCTCTGCTGGAAAGAGGTCAGCTGTTAATAATATTATAATATTACTGATTCATGCTTTAACTTTTATGACTCCAGAGAAGTTTTTGGAGTTTATTCTCAGCATCTTTCTTCTTCACATATATTTATATTCTCCATGTGAAAGCTGTCCAGTAAGACCGGTCTTCAACTGTAGATCTCAGTTTAATAGTGGACATGGTCTGGACCAATAGGATCTGGTGTTGTAGCCCCATCAAAAAGCATTTTAAATCTCCCATGATCATGTGATGTTGTCCCATAGTGATCATGTGATGTTGTCCCATATTGATCATGTGATGTTGTCCCATATTGATCATGTGATGGTAGACGTCTGTTGTATGATTCAGTGTAAATGAATGGAAACACCTTAAAATGTCTCCAACTAATTATATATCCCAGTCTGACCTTAAAACAGCATGTGATGTCATCACCACAGGTTTTTATTGGCTGTAATGTCATTGGATGGAAACACACTTTCACCAGATTTATTCTCAGGAGGTTTTATCAACTCAGATAATTAGATGGAAACTTAGGTATTGAGACATCTCACTAGTTTTATCTCCAGAGTGAGACATCTCACTTGTTGTTCAGCAGTACCACCAACTCTTTACTGTCAGGGGAAACCATCTGATTATATGTTGTAATCAACACTTTAAGTCACAGGACTTTTACCTTGTGTGTGTCTCTGTGTGGACAGACATGATGGGAGCTAATTCTTCCTGATTCCTCCACAGAGTGGACCAGGAGAGTTTAGATGGTCCCTGTGGGTCCCAGTCTGCCCAGCAGCATCAAACCCACCTGGACTTCATCTTTATGGTCTGTACATGTACACCAACTACTTCTACATCTATTCTGTTCCCAATCATCTCCATGCTGCCCTGTTCAGACCAGAGGGTCCTCAGTCTGTCCATCATGGATCTGATGGTTGCTTCCATGATTTCAGTCTGATTGGCATTCATATAATCTTCTGTTCCAGCTGCTAGAGGAGAACATTGTCACGTTTGTGAAGAACGAGCTGAAGAAGATCCAGAATGTTCTGAGTCCAGATTACCCAGAATGCCCAGAGAGTCAGAGGGTGGGTGAGGATGAAGAGCAGAGGAGGAGCAGAGAGGCGTTTCTGAAGATCACACTGCACTTCCTGAGCAGAATGAAGCAGGACGAGCTGGCTGACCGTCTGCAGAGCAGTAAGAGGATTTCTCTAAAGATTTAACTTGCTGGACTAATGGGACCTTTACTAAAGTCCCATATTCTGCTCATGTTCAAGTTCATAAGTCAGTGAGACTATTCTTGCCCATACTTATTATTCCGCCTGTTTTTTGTCTCGCTACTCGTCCCGGAGCGTTGGCAACACGCGCACACAAAATACATCAAAATGTGTGTAATGATTAGGAATGGTGTGCTATGACTTTTCAAAGAGATGTGCCGCACGGTTTTCACAAAATCGCCACAAAACGGCGAAACATTTCTCATACACTTACAATAAGAGGATTTTTCTAAAGTTTTAACTTGCTGGAGTAATGGGACCTTTAAGGTCATTATCAGGTTCATAATTGTATTTTGGGGTTGTACCAGAATAGGTTTCAAAAACTCCATTGTTGCAGATCCTGTTTTCACCCTGTGTGTTTAGGTCTCTGTTGTAGCTACAGAGTGAGACATCTCACTAGTTTTATCTCCAGAGTGAGACATCTTCCTTCTATCATATCTGTGTTGGGAGCTGCACATGCTCAGTAGCTCGGTAAGATCCCATCAGCTAGATAACTCTTTCTCCAGCTTTGGTCAGTCCAAGGCAGGATCAGCTGGGAGATTTCTTCTAGACCAGGGACACTTGGAATACCTGCATAACAGGGACAGGATGTAGAACAGTTACAGGAAGTAGTTCTTTTGGAGGTTCTGGTCAACTAGTGGCTTTGGAGCAGTGTTTTCCATTGAGAACGAGCTAGCATGCTACGGTTAGCCACCTCGTCTCGGCTAGTGACTTAGAAAGCCGTGGAGATGTTGAACAGCTCACCCGGAGACTGAAGACAGAGGAGATTCAGAAACCAGATCTCACTCAGAACACCATGGATTGTGTTTTTCCAAGTGTGTATGCGTGTGGAAACATCAGAGACATAAAATAACATGCCAAATCCCAGAAAAAAGATTTTTTAAATAATATGGCCACTTTAAACTCAAAACTAACCAGAAGAAGAAGTTCCACTGTGTGTTTTGAGAAGATTGCTAAAGCAGGAAACCAAACCCTGCAGAGCAGTAAGAGGAGTTTCTCTAAAGATTTAACTTGCTGGCTATAATAAACACATTTACTAATGTCTCTGGGGATGGATGGAAGTTAGTTCCTTTTTCTTTGTAAATCACTTACTGATCTTCTTTTTTGTGTCTTCATTCAGGAAGCTGTTCTAGAGTTTGTAAGCATAAACTCAAATCTAACCTAGACAGGAAGTTCCAGCGTGTGTTTGAGGGGATTGCTAAAGCAGGAAACCAAACCGTTCTGAATCAGATGTTCACAGAGATCTACCTCATGAAGGGAGGGGCTGCAGGGGTCAATGATGAACATGAGGTCAGACAGATTGAAACAACATCCTGGAAACCAGACAGACCAGAACCAACAATCAGATGTGAAGACATCTTTAAAGCCCCACCTGGAAGAGATGAACCAATCAGAACAGTGATGACAAAGGGAGTGGCTGGCATTGGGAAAACAGTCTTAACACAGAAGTTCACTCTGGACTGGGCTGAAGGCAAAGCCAACCAGGACATCCAGTTCACATTCCCATTCACCTTCAGAGAGCTGAATGTGCTGAAAGAGAGAAAGTTCAGCTTGGTGGAACTTGTTGATTACTTCTTTAGTGAAACCAAAGAAGCAGGAATCTGCAGGTTTGAAGAGTTCCCGTTGGTCTTCATCTTTGACGGTCTGGATGAGTGTCGACTTCCTCTGGACTTCCTCAACACTGAGATCCTGACTGATGTTACAGAGTCCACCTCAGTGGGTGTGCTGCTGACAAACCTCATCAGGGGGAATCTGGTTCCCTCTGCTCGCCTCTGGATAACCACACGACCTGCAGCAGCCAATCAGATCCCCCCTGGGTGTGTTGACATGGTGACAGAGGTCAGAGGGTTCACTGACCCTCAGAAGGAGGAGTACTTCAGGAAGAGATTCAGAGATGAAGAACAGGCCGAAAGAATCATCTCCCACATCAAGACATCACAAAGCCTCCACATCATGTGCCACATCCCAGTCTTCTCCTGGATCACTGCTACAGTTCTGGAGGACGTGTTGAAGACCAGAGAGGGAGGAGAGCTGCCCAAGACCCTGACTGAGATGTACATCCACTTCCTGGTGGTTCAGTCTAAAGTCAAGAACATCAAGTATGATGGAGGAGCTGAGACAGATCCAACCTGGAGTCCAGAGAGCAGGAAGATGATTGAGTCTCTGGGAAAACTGGCTTTTGAGCAGCTGCAGAAAGGCAACCTGATCTTCTATGAATCAGACCTGACAGAGTGTGGCATCGATATCAGAGCAGCCTCAGTGGTCTCAGGAGTGTTCACACAGATCTTTAAAGAGGAGAGAGGACTGTACCAGGACAAGGTGTTCTGCTTCGTCCATCTGAGTGTTCAGGAGTTTCTGGCTGCTCTTCATGTCCATCTGACCTTCACCAACTCTGGAGTCAACCTGCTGGCAGAAGAACAAACATCATCAACACAGTTCTACCAGAGTGCTGTGGACAAGGCCTTACAGAGTCCTAATGGACACCTGGACTTGTTCCTCCGCTTCCTCCTGGGTCTTTCACTGCAGACCAATCAGAATCTCCTACGAGGTCTGCTGACACAGACAGGAAGTAGCTCTGAGACCAATCAGGAAACAGTCAAGTACATCAAGAAGAAGATCAGTAAGAATCTGTCTGCAGACAGAAGCATAAATCTGTTCCACTGTCTGAATGAACTGAATGATCGTTCTCTAGTGGAGCAGATCCAACAGTCCCTGAGATCAGGACGTCTCTCCACAGATGAACTGTCTCTTGCTCAGTGGTCAGCTCTGGTCTTCAGCTTACTGTCATCAGAAGAAGATCTGGACGTGTTTGACCTGAAGAAATATTCTGCTTCAGAGGAAGCTCTTCTGAGGCTGCTGCCAGTGGTCAAAGCCTCCAAAAAAGCTCTGTACGTGAGATTTATTCATCAATAAATACTCTATCTTTCAACAATAGAGCATAATAAATACCTTGTTTCCTGTTGTCTCTCCAGGCTGAGTGGCTGTAACCTGTCAGAGAGAAGCTGTGAAGCTCTGTCCTCAGTTCTCAGCTCCCAGTCCTCTAGTCTGAGAGAGCTGGACCTGAGTAACAACAACCTGCAGGATTTAGGAGGGAAGCTGATCTCTGATGGACTGAAGAGTCCACACTGCACACTGGAGACTCTCAGGTCAGGATTAATTAACCCGTTCAACTGATGACCATTTAAACTCTGACTAACTTTAGTTGATAATCAGCTCAGTGTCTTTTATACTTTTATACTATAAACTTTAGCAGTAGTTTTGAGATTCTATTAAATACTGCAGAAGATTTTAAAGATTTATTATATATCTGGTCCAAAATGTAACAACAACAAAACATGAAATTTAAGCATGTCTCCAGGTGTTGACAGAGGCTTCCTGTGTGTTGTTCTGTGTGTTTCCAGTCTGTCAGGCTGTCTGATCTCAGAGGAAGGCTGTTCTTCTCTGGTCTCAGCTCTGAGCTCCAACCCCTCCCATCTGAGAGAGCTGGACCTGAGCTACAATCATCCAGGAGACTCAGGAGTGAAGCTGCTGTCAGCGGGACTGAAGGATCATCTCTGGAGACTGGACACTCTCAGGTACACACACTGATCAACAAAAGGAGATATTAGTGTAGGAAGTTTTAAAGGAGAACATCTCCAGGAACTAAAATGATAACTCCCTTTTGTGAATAATTGATGTAGTTTGGACACATCTATGTATGTTAAAGAAAGTATCCATGGTTTTAAGAAATGAAAACATGTTTTCTCTTAGCCTTTAAATTAATTTAAAATAAAAAGTGGACAACTTTAGATGAAGAAATGTGTAAATCCCAGCCCTACATTTGATCAGAATGAAGCTGTGTGAGAGAGTGATGTAATGCCCCCCCTCCTTTCAGGGTGGAGCCTGCTGGAGTCAGATGGTTGACACCAGGTCTGAGGAAGTGTAAGTGTGTTTTTAATTTCATTCATCAGACTGTGACATCACTCATTCAACCCTGTGATGTCATCACCAAAGAGCTTATTGGTTAATAACTGCAGCTGTGTTGTGTCTTGTTCTCTCCGTCAGATTCCTGTGAACTCACAGTCGACACCAACACGGTGCACAGGAAACTCAAACTGTCTCACAACAACAGGAAGGTGACATTAGTGGAGGAGGATCAGCCATATCCTGATCATCCAGAGAGGTTTGAGTCCAGGTATCCTCAGCTGCTGTGTAGAGATGGTCTGACTGGTCGCTGTTACTGGGAGGTCCAGAGGAGAGGAGAGGTTTATATATCAGTGAGTTACAGAGGAATCAGCAGGAAAGGAGACAGTAACAACTGTTGGTTTGGATGTAATGATCAGTCCTGGAGTCTGAGGTGCTCTGATGATGGTGGTGGTTATTATGTCAATCACAATAACAGAAGAACATCCATCTCCTCCCCCTGTGTCTCTGATAGAGTAGCAGTGTATGTGGACTGTCCTGCTGGCTCTCTGTCCTTCTACACAGTCTCCTCTGACTCACTGATCCACCTCCACACCTTCAACACCTCATTCACTCAGCCTCTCTATCCTGGGTTTGGGTTTTCGATCTGGTCTCCTGGTTCCTCAGTGTCTCTGTGTCCTGTGTAGGACGGAGAGTCTCTTCCTGTCTCCTCCTGTCTCTCACTGTTTCTCGTGAACATTTTAAACTTCTTCCACTTCCAGTCCTTTAACCCTCAGGAACTGAAGGGGTCGTATACGATCCTAAACGGCACCTCTAGTTCATATTTCAATCATTTATAACCATAAAACACAGACCCTTACAGATTGTTGCAGCAAAAAGCTAACGAGCTAGCGGTCCCGGAGGTCTCTTCGGGGTCTTTCTAGCCTCTACAGGGATTTTCTATCCAGCCTGGAACCTGGGCCTTTTTTCATGGTCATTGAGCATTGAATCCAAACTGTTACATCCAAGATTTATCCATTTGATAATAATCCATAATTTATCACGTTTTCGCTCATTTCTGCCACTAGCTCCGTGCTCCGTGGCTTTGGTAGATCTCCCATGATGCATTGCGTTCATGTTTTTCAACCAATGGGAAGGCAGGTCCGTCACACTTTATGCCTTATATGGGCATCCGAGCAAGAGCAAAGAGTATATAGTGTGAAAGATCGATAACTCCAAGTCCAACTAGTCTAATGTGATCAAAGATATTATATAGCAGACAAGATAGATAACTACCATGTTACAGAGGAGGATGAAACACTGGTTTGATATTTGGCATATATTTATATTATATATTTATATTATATATTATATATTTGGGCCTTTTTTGAAGAAATGTCAATAGTTTATGCTTTATATGAGTTATAATGTTTATTATGTTTACTTTTGCATATAGGAAAATTGTTTTAGACAACACAAATGCTTGTGTAGCATTGCTGTGGGTGTAATAGTCAATACATATGTCATTATTATGTTGATTATTCTCATAAATAAATGCATCAATAGCGTGTCTTTGTGTATTTTGTCACCTCTCATGATTACATATCCCAAGACATGGAAGATGGTCCTGCTGTTCCCTTTCATGTTCCCTTTCATTTATTTATTTGTCTTTAAGGTCCTACAACCATTTTTAACATTCAAGTGACCTCACTGCAGCCCCAATATTCTAATAACCCAGTTTCTCCTGAAAACAAAGATGTTCATATCTTGACTGTAGACACCAGGGTTGATGTTTTACAAGTTATTATAGAAAATAAAACCAGACGGACAATGAGCTGTAAAAATGACCTCAGGTCTCAGAGGGTTAACTATTATTAACTATCATTAACTCTTATTTCGTGAAAACCGTGCAGCAAATCTCTTAGAAAAGTCATAGCCCACCATTCCTGATCATTACACACGCTTTGATGTATTTTGTGTGTGAGTGTTGGCAACGCTCCGGGACTAGTAGCACAACGAACATGTTGGGGCTAAGCACACTCTAGAAAGTCAATTCTAGAGGAAGAGCTCATGGTCATTGTAGTTTATACATCTCATATTCTAGATTTAAATAGAATTTAAGTGTATAGCTGACAACCCACTAGATGTGTGTGTGTGTCAAACACTGTGTAAGTACAGTTATAAATGACAACATCCTACTGTAGTTAGCACTACTTATGTGTTCTCTAACTTCCAGAACCCAGAACAGGTTTTGGGATGACGGTACGAGAAGATACTGAAAGTTCAAGAGGCCTGAAACTAGTGACAGCCAAATGAAGCCTGGTGAACTAGTGTCTTTATTCTCTGAGCCACTAGGTGGCGCTCTCTGGTCAACAAAGAGAATACACTGAATTACAACGTCTTGAAACCAAGAGCACCATC
>CM049376.1:268500-278500 GCA_026937815.1 Etheostoma perlongum
AAATACTTTTATAATCCATTCATAAATACTTTATAATCCATTCATAAATACTTTATAAATTCATAAATACTTTATAATCCATTCATAAATCATTCATAAATACTTTTTATAATCCATTCATAAATACTTTATAACCATTCATAAATACTTTATAACCATTCATAAATACTTTATAACCATTCATAAATACTCTATAATCATTCATAAATACTTTATAACATTCATAAATACTTTATAATCATTCATAAATACTTTATAATCATTCATAAATACTTTATAACCATTCATAAATACTTTATAACCATTCATAAATACTTTATAATCATTCATAAATACTTTATAATCCATTCATAAATACTTTATAACCATTCATAAATACTTTATAATCCATTCATAAATACTTTATAATCATTCATAAATACTTTATAATCATTCATAAATACTTTATAACCATTCATAAATAGTAGACATTTTCTCTTTATACTTTCATAATATAATCCATTCATAAATACTTTATAATCATTCATAAAAATGACTTTAAATAATTTTCATAAATAATAACCATTCATAAATACTTTTCATAACATTTCATAAATACTTTATAAATCATTCATAAATACTTTATTGATTCATTATGATTTATAAATTCATAAATACTTTATAATCATTCATAAATACTTTATAATCATTCATAAATACTTTATAATCATTCATAAATACTTTATAATTTATTCATTCATAAATACTTTATAATCATTCATAAATACTTTATAATCATTCATAAATAATCTTCATAAATAATCATTCATAAATTTTATAATCATTCATAAATACTTTATAATCCATTCATAAATACTCTATAATCATTTTATAATCCATTCATAAATACTTTATAATCCATTCATAAATACTTTATAATCATTCATAAATACTTTATAATCATTCATAAAAAAAACTTTATAATCATTCATAAATACTTTTCATAAATCATTCATAAATACTTTATAATCATTCATAAATACTTTATAATCATTCATAAATACTTTATAATCATTCATAAATACTTTATAATCATTCATAAATACTTTATAATCATTCATAAATACTTTATAATCATTCATAAATACTTTATAATCATTCATAAATACTTTATAATCATTCATAAATACTTTATAATCCATTTATTTATAATCATTCATAAATACTTTATAATCATTCATAAATACTTTATAATCCATTCATAAATACTTTATAATCATTCATAAATACTTTATAATCATTCATAAATACTTTATAATCCATTCATAAATACTTTATAATCATTCATAAATACTCTATAATTCATAAATACTGTCTAACGTGATCGTTGTGGTTTCAGACTGGAAACGACTCCCGAAGGAACTCAGAGGGAGAAACCCTTCTAGAGGGGGTGAGTACACAGAGAGACAGACAGGCAGACAGGTAGACAGACAGACAGGCAGGTTGACAGACAGACAGACAGACAGACAGGCAGGTAGACAGGTAGACAGGTAGACAGACAGACAGACAGACAGACAGACAGACAGGCAAGTAGACAGGTAGACAGGTAGACAGACAGACAGACAGACAGACAGACAGACAGGTAGACAAATAGACAGGTAGACAGACAGACAGACAGACAGACAGACAGACAGACAGGCAGGTAGACAGGTAGACAGACAGACAGACAGACAGACAGGTAGACAAATAGACAGGTAGACAGGTTGACAGACAGACAGACAGACAGACAGGCAGGTAGACAGGTAGACAGACAGACAGACAGACAGACAGACAGGCAGGTAGACAAGTTGACAGACAGACAGACAGACAGTCCTGGAAACAGTGAAGACGGAACGTACCAACTGTTGAGTGAAGGTTATTTAATATAATATATATCTTTATTGTATACACGGAGCAGTACCATGGCAACGAGACTGAAGCAACACCTTTACAGTGTCAACACAACATATACAAATATAAAATATATAAATATATAAAAAGTATAGGTAGTGCAGAAAAAAAAGAGAGGGGGGGACCTGGTGCACAGTCCTGAGAATATACTGTATACTGTATATATATATATATCTATATTTATATATAGATATATATATATATATATTTATATCTATATAGATATAGATATATAGATATATAGTTATCTGATGGTCTCTCTGTGTCCGTCAGGCGTCTCGGCGGCAGTGAGTCGCTCAGACAAACTTCAGTCGGGGCAGAAGAAGAAGAAACTAAAAGACAAAGAGGAAGTGCTGCTCAAACTGGAGGTAAGACACCTGCTGCCCTCGTCCAATCAGAGAGCAGAGATCTGGCCGAGATAATGCAAGGTTTAGAGTGTTTTATCTAGAACATCTTCAATCTGACACACACACAAAGATATACATGTTGACACACACACACACACACACACACACACACACACACAAATATACACATGTAGACACACACACACACACACACAAAGATACACATGTAGACACACACACACACACACACACAAAGATATACATGTTGACACACACACACACACACACACACACACACACACACAAATATACACACATACACACACACACACACACACACAAAGATACACATGTAGACACACACACACACACACACAAAAGATATACATGTAGACACACACACACACACACACACACACACACACACACAAATACACATGTAGACACACACACACACACACACACACACACACACAAATATACACATGTAGACACACACACACACACACACACAAAGATACACATGTAGACACACACACACACACAAATATACACATGTAGACACACACACACACAGACACATTTCCGGCCTTAACCTGTTTCCTGTGTCAGACTCTGCAGAAGAAGGAGGAGGGGCAGAGCTCGGAGGACGAGGAGGAGGAGGGAGAGGAGAAGAAGAAGAAACAAGAAGAGGAAGAGGCCGAGGGGGAGGAGGAGTACGACGAGGAAGAGTTTGAGGAGGTGAGACTTCTTTTTTTTTTAAATCAAATCACACGTCCACCTTAACAAGTCCAGAAACAGGCTTAAAATCACCATCACCAAACCCACCAGACTCCATGTAAATAATCACTACTTTTAGCATGTATAGAGCAGCATATCTCCACCAGACTCCATGTAAATAATCACTACTTTTAGTGTGTATAGAGCAGCATATCTCCACCAGACTCCATGTAAATAATCACTACTTTTAGTGTGTATAGAGCAGCATATCTCCACCAGACTCCATGTAAATAATCACTACTTTTAGTGTGTATAGAGCAGCATATCTCCACCAGACTCCATGTAAATAATCACTACTTTTAGCGTGTATAGAGCAGCATATCTCCATTTATATCCAGACCAGACTCCATGTAAATAATCACTACTTTTAGCGTGTATAGAGCAGCATATCTCCACCAGACTCCATGTAAATAATCACTACTTTTAGCGTGTATAGAGCAGCATATCTCCCCATTTAATATTGGACCAGTTTTAGAGATTGTATTTCCATCAGACACTCAGACACCAATGCATGATGGGACATAGAGTCCAGATTGAAAGTTACCTTTTAAATGACACTTCTTGATTCCTGCATGTGAGCCTGTTGATAATAACTGTATTAATGTTAAATAAACTAATTATTAATATGTAATCAGAGTCATTCCCTGTGTGCAGGAGACGGATTACATCATGTCGTACTTCGATAACGGAGAAGAGTTTGGAGGAGACAGTGACGAAAACATGGAAGAGGCTATTTACTGAAACACTTTATTAGAAAACTTTCTGTTACTTTTTACAGCAGAGAGAAAATATCCGTCCAGGAACCGTTTTATACACAGATCGGACTAGAGGAGCAAATGAATGAATGATTGGATGAATGTTTAATGAAATGAATTATGAATGATTTTATTATGAAAATGAGTTTCTGTTACTTTTTGACAGAGATGAAAAATATCCGTCCAGGAATGTTTTATACACATGAATGAGGAATAATGATTGGATGAAATGAATGAATGATTGGATGAATGTATGAATGAGTGGATGAATGAATGAATGAATGGATGAATGAATGAATGAATGAATGGATGAATGAATGTATGAATGAATGAGTGAATGAATGTAAATGAATGAGTGAATGAATGATTGGATGAATGAGTGAATGAATGATTGGATGAATGAATGAGTGAATGAATGATTGAATAAATGAATGAGTGAATGAATGATTGGATAAATGAATGAGTGAATGAATGATTGAAAATGAATGAGTGAATGAATGATTGGAAATGAATGATTGAATGAATGATGAATGAATGATGAATGAATGATTGGATAAATGAATGAGTGAATGAATGATTGGATAAATGAATGAGTGAATGAATGATTGGATCAATGTATGAGTGAATGAATGAATGGATGAGTGAATGAATGAGTTTCAGGTGTTGTGATTCTCCAGGTTTTATCCGTCCGTAGATTTAAAGATTTAAAGATTTCGGAGGTTTGTTGAAACGTTTTTTAAGATTTTTACCAAAAGTTTTCTCTCTTTTGATCTTCGTTGTAACGAAGTGAAGTTATTATTATTTTTCTGTTTGTTTGTTTCAAAATAAACATTACTGACATGTAATAATAACAACAATAATAATAATAAATGTATATTCTCAAAAAATAAAAACAGAAATGCTTACTGACATTTTTGGCTTCTATCTACAACTTTATTTATTTATTATTATATTAGAAATATTTGTTATTATTATTTATTATTTTTAGTGTAATTTGATTAAAGACTTTCTGTAACTGGGAGCCAGAGTTCCAATATGTATATGATAATCACTAAAATTATATAATAAATACTCAGCTCTGGTCATGTTGACTGTTTATATTAAAACATATGGGAATGATTTATGAATGATTACAAAAATGATAAAAAGTCATAGTACAGTATGTAAAAAGTATAAAAACTGATAAAAAGTCATAGTACATGTCAAATAGTATAAAAAGACATAGTATAGTACTGTATGTCAAAAAGTGATAAACATAAGCAGTATTTATAGAATCACTGAAATATAATTAACTGAAGACAACAGGGAAATGTTAAGTTATTTATTTAAGATTTTATAAACATTACAGCATTCTCATATCCAGTAATATTACTGTTCCATCTACAGGAAATACCTGGAGATATCACAGATATTATTTATAACAACGCCCACTTCCATTTTAAATATGTTCCAGAGAGAGATAGAGAGATATAGAGAGAGAGATAGATAGAGATAGAGAGAGAGATAGATAGAGAGAGAGATTTCCTAAACATATGTCCATTTTAAATATGTTCCAGGATAGATAGAGAGAGAGAGATAGATAGATAGATAGATAGATAGATAGATAGATAGATAGATAGATAAGAGATAAGAGATAGATAGAGAGATAGATAGAGAGATAGAGAGATAGATAGATAGATAAGAGATAAGAGCAGAGAGATAGATAGAGAGATAGATAGAGAGATAGATAGATAGATAGATAGATAAGAGATAAGAGCAGAGAGATAGAGAGATAGATAGAGAGATAGATAGATAGATAAGATAAGAGCAGAGAGATAGAGAGATAGATAGATAGAGAGAGATAGATAGATAGATAAGAGATAATAGAGAGATAGAGATAGATAGAGATAGATAGATAGATAAGAGATAAGAGAGAGAGAAATATCCAACTGTATTACACAATAATTAGAGAGATGAATTAGATAAATGATGCCAACTGTATTACATAATAATTACACATGAATTAGTAAATGATAGCTGTAATGTAGGGATATATTAGTGACTCATGGACCATCATCGTGCCCCCGTCCCGTAGCAGGAAGATTAAAATAAGAACCACTTGGTCCAGGGGTGTTCCCCTAGAGCTGACAGCCGAAGATCTGGTACTGGGAGACCATGTCCTCCATGCCCAGGCAGGTCTTCCTGTGTTCCTCCGTCTGACACTCCCCCTCCGTGGGCCAGTACTCGATCCAGGTTCTCTCCCCAAGCAGGTACTGGTACCTGAGGACATTATTATTATAATTAACATATTATTATTAACATGTTATTATATAACATTAACCGTCCTGGTGTCCTTGGGTTTATTACAACAGAATTATCAAAACATCACGCATATGGTTCCATTCAACACTATCCATAAAGAAAAGACATGATCAGTTCACTACTTTCATTGAATGTGGGTATAAATAATACATTTTAATCAATAAAATACATTTTATAGCATTTGGAAAAAAAAATTATTAAAAAAAACACATTGGAAAAAAAATGACAAAAAATGTAGAAAAAAATAAGAAAACCGCAAAAAAAGTGCAGGAAAGAATTGACAAAAACATCGACAAAAGGGTGGGGTAAATAACAAAAAGGGTTGGGGTAAATAACCAAAAGGTTGGGGTAAATAACCAAAAGGTTGGGGTAAATAACCAAAAGGTTGGGGTAAATAACCAAAAGGTTGGGGTAAATAACCAAAAGGTTGGGGTAAATAACCAAAGGTTGGGGTAAATAACCAAAAGGTTGGGGTAAATAACCAAAAGGTTGGGGTAAATAACCAAAAGGTTGGGGTAAATAACCAAAGCGTTGGGGTAAATAACCAAAAGTTGGGGTAAATAACCAAAGCGTTGGGGTAAATAACCAAAAGCATTGGGGTAAATAACCAAAAGTTGGGGTAAATAACCAAAAAGGTTGGGGTAAATAACCAAAAGCGTTGGGGTAAATAACCAAAAGGTGGGGTAAATAACCAAAAGGTTGGGGTAAATAACCAAAAGGGTGGGGTAAATAACCAAAAGGTTGGGGTAAATAACCAAAAGGTTGGGGTAAATAACCAGAAGGGTGGGGTAAATAACCAAAAGGTTGGGGTAAATAACCAAAAGGTTGGGGTAAATAACCAGAAGGGTGGGGTAAATAACCAGAAGGGTGGGGTAAATAACCAGAAGGGTGGGGTAAATAACCAAAAGGTTGGGGTAAATAACCAGAAGGGTGGGGTAAATAACCAGAAGGGTGGGGTAAATAACCAGAAGGGTGGGGTAAATAACCAAAAGGTTGGGGTAAATAAGAAATGAAGTGAAAGTTAATCCAAAAGGTTGGGGTAAATAACCAGAAGGGTGGGGTAAATAACCAGAAGGGTGGGGTAAATAACCAGAAGGGTGGGGTAAATAACCAAAAAGGGTGGGGTAAATAACCAGAAGGGTGGGGTAAATAACCAGAAGGGTGGGGTAAATAACCAGAAGGGTGGGGTAAATAACCAAAAGGTTGGGGTAAATAACCAAAGGTTGGGGTAAATAACCAGAAGGGTGGGGTAAATAACCAAAAGGGTGGGGTAAATAACCTATAAGCAGAAAGTGAAGAAATGAAGTGTAAGTTAATCTCCTGCAGGGCGGCGACAGTGTCGATAAAGTTTTGATTTCCTGTTAGAAACCAGTCAACTCCCCCAGGGACACGGACACTTACGTCCCCTTGTTGTCTCCGTAGATGTCTTTGGACGTGCCCATGATCAGGTAGCTGTTACCCGCCTCCAGGGGCAACGCGCTCCGGCAGTAGAAGTAACGGACGAACGAGCGCTCTTTATTCAGAGGACCCACGTCCAGACTCCCTGCAGGCAAAGACAAGGGTTCAATGCCCAGCTAGTACTAGGAAGTACTACTGCTGTATTCTCATATTACCAGTGACATCATACTTAGAGAAGTACTACTGCTGTATTCTCATATTACCAGTGACATCATACTTAGAGAAGTACTACTGCTGTATTCTCATATTACCAGTGACATCATACTTAGAGAAATACTACTGCTGTATTCTCATATTACCAGTGACATCATACTTAGAGAAGTACTACTGCTGTATTCTCATATTACCAGTGAAATACTTAGGGCAACATAATGGGGACAACATGAATGCAATCAGATTGAATAATGAGGACAACCCCAAAATTAATGAAAACATAGAGGCATTTGATGGTAACATTGGCAAATGAGCGAACATGGGGACAACATGAGGACAACATGGGGGGCAACATGGGGGCAAACATGGGGCAACATGAGGGCAACATGAGGACGACATAGGGGACGACATGAGGACGACATGAGGGCAACATGAGGACAACATGGGGACAACATGAGGACAACATGACATGAGGACAACATGAGGACAACATGAGGGCAACATGAGGACAACATGGGGACAACATGGAGACAACATGAGGGCAACATGAGGACAACATGAAGACGACATGAGGACAACATGGTGAGGACAACATGGGGACACCATGGGGGCAACATGAGGACAACATGAGGACAACATGAGGGCAACATGAGGACAACATGAAGACGACATGAGGGCAACATGAGGACAACATGAAGACAACATGAGGACAACATGAGGACAACATGAAGACAACATGAGGGCAACATGAGGACAACATGGGGACACCATGGGGGCAACATGAGGACAACATGAGGACAACATGAGGGCAACATGAGGACAACATGAAGACAACATGAGGACAACATGAGGACAACATGAGATAAATACCTTCTTTGATGACTTCCAGTACCTTCCCTTTGTACATGTCAATGGCCAAATCTTCTTTCATACTCTCCAGTCTCACTTTGTACGCTGAGGACAGACAACAGGCTGTTAGCAGGCTGTTAGCAGGCTGTTAGCATTCTGCAGGTTGTTAGCAGGCTGTTAGCAGGCTGTTAGCATAAGGGGACCAGATTTCTCAGACAAAATCCGGGGACATTTTCAGCTCAGAAGCGTATATACCTCACGTCATGTTTTTATTTGTAAAACTTAAAACAGGGACACTAGACCTAGAGCTGTTCTCATTAGGGTCTGAGCTGCCCCCCCAAAGGTCTGGGGGTCCTAGACCCACCCCTGCTGCTACTTCATACTCCACTCCACTACACCTCAGAGGGGAATGTTTCAAGATAAAAAGTCCTAATATTTCATAATGTCATGGTTACTGAACTACATTTATCTGACAGATTTTGCTTTATAACTTCAGGCTTGTTTCTGCAGCAGCTCATTGAGTATCAGATCCAATATAAACTATTGAGGAAAGATGTCCTTTGACATTGATGCAGTATGAAACGAGATCGCTGCAGTCGGCAGCAGAGAAACAAGCTACAATGGAAGTTAATGGGAGAATTGTCCAGCTTGTATTTACGTTCATAAAGTGCTCGTCTCTAGCTGGTAGCAGGTTGTTAGCAGGTTGTTAGCAGGTTGTTAGCAGGCTGTTAGCAGGTTGTTAGCAGGTTGTTAGCAGGTTGTTAGCAGGCTGTTAGCAGACTGATAGCAGGTTGTTAGCAGGTTGTTAGCAGGCTGTTAGCAGGCTGTTAGCAACATAGCAGGTTGTTTCTGGGTTATGAGGTTGTTATGCAGGCTGTCCCACTGTCTTGTTAAAGGTTGTATGAGGCTGTTAGCAGGCTGTTAGCTCACTCACACTAGCACACAACAGTATTCTGGGATATGAGTACTTCATGAATCCGATCCAGTCCCACTGTCTTACCAAAGTCTATGATGCTGGTCTCGGTGCTCTCACACACCTTAGCTGTCCGCTGATTATTGGTGATGTTGGCCTTGTTTGCATACTGCAGCTCTCTGGAATACACAGTACAAATACTCGGTACCACGTAATATGTTCTGCATACTGCAGCTCTCTGGAATACACAGTACAAATACTCGGTACCACGTAATATGTTCTGCATACTGCAGCTCTCTGGAATACACAGTACAAATACTCGTACCACGTAATATGTTCTGCATACTGCATCTCTGGAATACACAGTACAAATATCTTAGTGAGTTGTTTATTCATTTAAATATTATAATGAAAAGCACATGTGGATCCTGCATGGATGGGTTGATGGGTGAAGTATCTGATACACAACTGAAGTATCTTAGTGAGTTGTTTATTCATTTAAGTATTATAATGAA
>CM049376.1:283500-291000 GCA_026937815.1 Etheostoma perlongum
AGGTTCATAGGGACACAAACTTCTCCACCACCATAAGGTGATGGTTCCTGGAGAACAACCTCAGGTTCATAGGGATACAAACCTTTCCACCACCATAAGGTGATGGTTCCTGGAGGGGATGGTTCCCAGGTGAGGTTCCTGGAGAACCTCAGGTTCATAGGGACACAAACCTCTCCACCACCATAAGGTGATGGTTCCCAGAGAAACCTCAGGTTCATAGGGACACAAACCTCTCCACCATCATAAGGTGATGGTTTCTGGAGGAGAACCTCAGATTCATAGGGACACAAACCTCTTCACTACCATAAGGTGATGGTTCCTAGAGGAACCTCAGGTTCATAGGGAACCTCAGGTTCATCAGATTCATAGGGACACAAACCTCTCCACCACCATAAGGTGATGGTTCCCAGAGAGGAACCTCAGGTTCATAGGGACACAAACCTCTCTAACACCATAAGGTGAAGGTTCCTGAGAGGAACCTCAGGTTCATAGGGACACAAACCTCTCCACCACCATTAGGTGATGGTTCCTGAAGAGGAACCTCAGGTTCACAGGGACACAAACCAAATAATAATAATAATAATAATAATAATAAAAAAAAATAATAATAACAATAATGTACTTACTTTCACCGTTGCCTCCCCTGTGCCCTGGGCGGTTACCTTCACATCCTGGTTTATGTCGTTTATCTGTGGGACAGACAGGCAGGCAGACAGACAGAAAGACAGACAGACAGGCATCAGGAATGATGGTGTGTGTGTATATGTGTGTGTGTGTGTGTGTGTGTGTGTGTGTGTGTGTGTATATGTGTGTGTGTGTGTGTGTGTATATGTGTGTGTGTGTGTGTGTGTGTGTGTGTGTGTGTGTGTGTGTGTGTGTGTATATGTGTGTGTGTGTATATGTGTGTGTGTGTGTGTATATGTGTGTGTGTGTGTGTGTGTGTGTGTGTGTGTGTGTGTATGTGTGTGTGTATATGTGTGTGTGTGTGTGTGTGTCCTCACTTTAGACGTCCTGGTGGCGTAGTGGTTGTCCTTGTTGAACCCGTATGTGTTCGGTTTGGACCTGCCCGGCAGGAGGATGTCCACGTTCAGATCGTACTGAGGTTCTTTAGCACGAGTCCAGTACTCCGCTATAGCCTGGTACACTATGATAGTGGCCTGGGGGAGGAGGGGAGAGAGAGACAGAGGGAGAGAGGGAGAGGGGACAAATTTATGCTTTTGTTGCTTTCATATGGTTGTGTATTTTTCAATGAATACATAAAATACTGTGAATGCAGGGTCCCTGTACTCTGAAAGGACCCCCGGTACCGGTCCCTGAGGTCCAGAGAGAGGGGTCTGGGTACCTGAGTGGATCCGAATCCTCCTCCCACCTTCTGCTGGGTGTTGAACCATCTCACAACAGGTCTGGCCTCCTCAAACGCCTTCAACACAAGTTATTATTCATCAAGTTATTATTCATCAACACAAGTTATTCATTCACACTTTCACCAGATTGAGTTGTATGTTTTGTTGTCAGAGTGCTGATTAATAAATTAATAATTAGTACTCAGGTGGTCGTGCTCACCTCTGCCTTGACCAGAGCGAGGAGAGCGTAGGCTGTGGCCTCCAGTGTGTAGACGTGTCCCTTACTGGACTCCCAGTGGGACCGGTCTGACAAGAAATACACAAATATCTTCATATAACTGTAAATCAACTGATTATATCTCATATTACTGTAAGTCAACTGTTAATATCTTATATTACTGTAAATCAACTGTGTTAGCGTGTGTTAGCGTGTGTGTGTGTTAAAACACACGTGTGTGAGTGTGTGTGTTAGCGTGTGTGTTAGCGTGTGTTAGCGTGTGTGTGTGTGTTAGCGTGTGTGAGTGTGTGTGTTAGCGTGTGTGTTAGCGTGTGTGTGTTAGCGTGTGTGTGTGTGTTAGCGTGTGTGTGTTAGCGTGTGTGTGTGTTAGCGTGTGTTAGTGTGTGTGTGTGTTAGCATGTGTGTTAGCGTGTGTGTTAGCGTGTATTAGTGTGTGTGTTAGCGTGTAAGTTAGCGTGTGTTAGCATGTGTGTATGTGTGTGTGTTAACGTGTGTTAGCGTGTGTGTGTTAGCGTGTGTGTTAGCATGTGTTAGTGTGTGTTAGCATGTGTTAGCGTGTGTGTGTGTTAGCGTGTGTTAGCGTGTGTGTTAGCGTGTGTTAGTGTGTGTTAGCGTGTGTTTGTGTGTGTGTGTTAGCGTTTGTGTGTGTTAGCGTGTGTTAGCGTGTGTGTGTGTGTTAGCGTGTGTGTTAGGGTGTGTGTTAGCGTGTATTAGTGTGTGTGTTAGCGTGTGTTAGCGTGTGTGTATGTTTGTGCGTTAGCATGTGTGTGTGTTAGCGTGTGTTAGCGTGTGTGTGTTAGCGTGTGTGTTAGCGTGTGTTAGTGTGTGTTAGCGTGTGTTAGTGTGTGTGTGTTAGCGTTTGTGTGTGTTAGTGTGTGTGTGTGTGTTAGCGTGTGTGTTAGCGTGTGTGTTAGCGTGTATTAGTGTGTGTGTTAGCGTGTGTGTTAGCGTGTGTGTGTGTGTGTTAGCGTGTGTTAGTGTGTGTTAGCTTGTGTTAGCGTGTGTGTGTTAGCGTGTGTGTGTTAGCGTGTGTGTGTGTTACGCACACGCTAAGCGTGTGTGTGTTAGTGTGTGTGTTAGCGTGTGTTAGTGTGTGTTAGCGTGTGTTTGTGTGTGTTAATATGAGATATACATCAACTGTTAATATCTGATATTACTGTAAATGAACTGATTATATCTGATATTACTGTAAATCAACTGATTATATCTGATATTACTGTAAATCAACTGATTATATCTGATATTACTGTAAATCAACTGATTATATCTGATATTACTGTAAATCAACTGATTATATCTGATATTACTGTAAATCAACTGTTTATATCTGATATTACTGTAAATCAACTGTTTATATCTGATATTACTGTAAATCAACTGTTTATATCTAATATTACTGTAAATGAACTGATTATATCTGATATTACTGTAAATCAACTGTTTATATCTGATATTACTGTAAATCAACTGATTATATCTGATATTACTGTAAATCAACTGATTATATCTGATATTACTGTAAATCAACTGATTATATCTGATATTACTGTAAATCAACTGATTATATCTGATATTACTGTAAATCAACTGATTATATCTGATATTACTGTAAATCAACTGTTTATATCTGATATTACTGTAAATCAACTGATTATATCTGATATTACTGTAAATCAACTGATTATATCTGATATTACTGTAAATGAACTGATTATATCTGATATTACTGTAAATGAACTGATTATATCTGATATTACTGTAAATCAACTGATTATATCTGATATTACTGTAAATCAACTGATTATATCTGATATTACTGTAAATCAACTGATTATATCTGATATTACTGTAAATCAACTGATTATATCTGATATTACTGTAAATGAACTGATTATATCTGATATTACTGTAAATGAACTGATTATATCTGATATTACTGTAAATCAACTGATTATATCTGATATTACTGTAAATCAACTGATTATATCTGATATTACTGTAAATGAACTGATTATATCTGATATTACTGTAAATCAACTGATTATATCTGATATTACTGTAAATCAACTGATTATATCTTATATTACTGTAAATGAACTGATTATATCTGATATTACTGTAAATCAACTGTTAATATCTTTAATAATAATAATCTTTATGTTATGGTGCGTCACCTTGGGAAACAAACTTGTAGAGGGCGGCCTTGTCCAGTCTGTTTTCATTGGCCAGGGCATATGACGTCATGGCAACAGCGTACGGGTTGGCGAGGCTGGGCAGGCGGCGCTCCAGGTAGGCCACGGCTTTGTCTACACTGCCCGGCAGACTCTGGACCGGGGGACACACAGGCCGTCACGTGGGGCGGATCAGTTCTAAATCTCCCCTTCTGGACACGCATGCCACAGCATTTTAACCTTTAACCTTTAACCTTTAACCTTTAACCTTCGCTTACAGCTGAGACTCAAAGGCAGCGAGACATCTACAGCCTCGCTTTGACACGTCAACCCTCACAGAAGTACTCACATTAACAGTACTCCCATTAACAGTACTCCCATTAACAGTACTCACATTAACAGTACTCACATTAACAGTACTCACATTAACAGTACTCCCATTAATAGTAGTACTCCCATTAACAGTACTCACATTAACAGTACTCCCATTAACAGTAGTACTCCCATTAACAGTACTCCCATTAACAGTACTCCCATTAACAGTACTCACATTAACAGTACTCCCATTAACAGTACTCACATTAACAGTACTCACATTAACAGTACTCCCATTAACAGTACTCACATTAACAGTACTCACATTAACAGTACTCCCATTAACAGTACTCCCATTAACAGTACTCCAGTAACATTAACTAGTACACATTAACAGTAGTACTCACATTAACAGAAGTACTCACATTAACAGTACTCACATTAACAGTAGACAGTCACATTAACAGTACTCACATTAACAGTACTCACATTAACAGTACTCACATTAACAGTACTCACATTAACAGTAGTACTCACGTTAACAGTAGTACTCACGTTAACAGTAGTACTCACATTAACAGTAGTACTCCCATTAACAGTACTCACATTAACAGTAGTACTCACATTAACAGTACTCATTAACAGTAGTACTCACATTAACAGTAGTACTCACAGTTAACAGTAGTACTCACATTAACAGTAGTACTCACATTAACAGTAGTACTCCCATTAACAGTACTACTCACATTAACAGTAGTACTCACATTAACAGTACTCACATTAACAGTACTCACATTAACAGTAGTACTCACATTAACAGTAGTACTCATTAACAACAGTAGTACTCACATTAACAGTAACAGTAGTACTCACGTTAACAGTAGTACTCACATTAACAGTAGTACTCCCATTAACAGTACTCACATTAACAGTAGTACTCACATTAACAGTACTCACATTAACAGTAGTACTCACGTTAACAGTAGTACTCACGTTAACAGTAGTACTCACATTAACAGTACTCCCATTAACAGTACTCACATTAACAGTACTCACATTAACAGTACTCCCATTAACAGTACTCCCATTAACAGTACTCACATTAACAGTACTCACATTAACAGTAGTACTCACATTAACAGTAGTACTCACATTAACAGTACTCACATTAACAGTAGTACTCACATTAACAGTACTCACATTAACAGTAGTACTCACATTAACAGTAGTACTCACGTTAACAGTAGTACTCACGTTAACAGTAGTACTCACATTAACAGTAGTACTCACATTAACAGTAGTACTCACATTAACAGTAGTACTCACATTAACAGTAGTACTCACATTAACAGTAGTACTCACATTAACAGTAGTACTCACATTAACAGTAGTACTCACATTAACAGTAGTACTCACATTAACAGTAGTACTCACGTTAACAGTAGTACTCACATTAACAGTAGTACTCCCATTAACAGTACTCACATTAACAGTAGTACTCACATTAACAGTACTCACATTAACAGTACTCACATTAACAGTACTCACATTAACAGTAGTACTCACATTAACAGTAGTACTCACATTAACAGTAGTACTCACATTAACAGTAGTACTCACATTAACAGTAGTACTCCCATTAACAGTACTCACATTAACAGTAGTACTCACATTAACAGTACTACACATTAACAGTAGTACTCACATTAACAGTAGTACTCACATTAACAGTAGTACTCACATTAACAGTAGTACTCACATTAACAGTACTCACATTAACAGTACTCCCATTAACAGTACTCACATTAACAGTACTCACATTAACAGTACTCACATTAACAGTAAAAGTCACATTAACAGTACTCACATTAACAGTACTCACATTAACAGTACTCACATTAACAGTACTCACATTAACAGTAGTACTCACATTAACAGTAGTACTCACGTTAACAGTAGTACTCACGTTAACAGTAGTACTCACATTAACAGTAGTACTCACATTAACAGTACTCACATTAACAGTAGTACTCAGTAGTACTCACATTAACAGTAGTACTCACGTTAACAGTAGTACTCACATTAACAGTAGTACTCACATTAACAGTAGTACTCACATTAACAGTAGTACTCACATTAACAGTAGTAGTCACATTAACAGTAGTACTCACATTAACAGTAGTACTCACGTTAACAGTAGTACTCACATTAACAGTAGTACTCACATTAACAGTAGTACTCACATTAACAGTAGTACTCACATTAACAGTAGTACTCACATTAACAGTAGTACTCACATTAACAGTAGTACTCACATTAACAGTCGCAGCGCATCGGGAGCGAGACTCCTGCATGGCGATGAGGCAGAAGGCCGTCATGGAGGCATCAGAATCTGCACCTGTTACATCACCCTACACACACACACACACACACATGCACACACACACACACACACACATGCACACAGACACACACACACACAGAGAGACACACACACACACATTTTTCATTCAAATATTAAAAAGAAAATCAAGGCCCTCTTTTTTAACCTCCTGGTGTCCTCGGGTCATATTTGACCCATTTTCAAAAAGTTTCTAAATCAGAAGTTTGGGTTTTATTTCAACCAAACTGTAAAAAATTATATATAATATGAATAATAATAATCAAAATTATACCTAATGTTTGAGTTAGAAAAGCAGAAATTAGGAATTATTGAGACTAAAATAAAAGGAATGGATGTTGATGATAATCACAGACTGGAATATGTCAACTTTTACTCAATACTATTTCAAAAACACTTCCATTTGTTTTACAATGCTATAAAATTGAATAAGACGCCCCAAAATTAATGAAAGTAGAGATTTGTACTTGGCAAAGAGCGTTGGGTGGAATCAATCATGTTATTTTGGGGAATTAAAAAGAACATTGATATAGGACAACATGGGGACAACATGGGGACAACATGAGGACAACATGAAGACAACATGAGGACAACATGAAGACAACATGAGGACAACATGAGGGCAACATGAGGACAACATGGGGACAACATGGGGACAACATGAGGACAACATGGGGACAACATGGGGACAACATGGGGGGCAACATGAGGACAACATGGGGACAACATGGGGACAACATGGGGACAACATGAGGGCAACATGAGGACAACATGGGGACAACATGAGGGCAACATGGGGACAACATGGGACAACATGAGGACAACATGAGGACAACATGGGGACAACATGAGGACAACATGGGGACAACATGAGGACAACATGGGGACAACATGAGGACAACATGAGGACAACATGGGGACAACATGGAGACAACATGAGGACAACATGAGGGCAACATGAGGGCAACATGGGGACAACATGAGGACAACATGGGGACAACATGAGGGAGGGCAACATGGGGACAACATGAG